>APFE030697681.1:38525-49506 GCA_000404065.3 Pinus taeda
TTAAAATAAAGTTTAAATAAGGTTTAATTAAAATAATTTGAATATTTATTTTCAAAAAATTGTTTTTATCAAGCGACTCTACCAAACACCCTATGGTGATTTGGTGGCTGGCATATTAAACACTCTATGTAATTCAATAAACTTTATTCACTTGCATGATAATTGTTTTTATACTTGAGTTAATTTGTTGTTAATAAGTGGCTGGCATATTAAACACGCTATGTAATTCAATAAATTTTATTCACTTGCATGATAATTTTTGTTATACTCGAGTTGATTTGCTGTTAATAATAACTCCAAAGAACAGGTGTCTCTATAACTAAAAAAACAGGTGTCCATCAATTTCACCATTCTAGCAGTCGTTCTAGTAATCCACAATGGAAATAATAGCTCCAAAAAACAAGGGTCCATCAATTTCACCATTCATGCTCTTAATAATAACTATGTCACTCCATCTTTGAATAGAATAACTCTCCCACTACATGCCCGATTGTAACTTTGAGCAATAATAGAATAACATGGCCACTCCATCTAGTAATCCACAATGGAAATAATAGCTCCAAAAAACAAGGGTCCATCAATTTCACCATTCATGCTCTTAATAATAACTATGTCACTCCATCTTTGAATAGAATAACTCTCCCACTACATGTCGCAATAATAGAATGACATGGCCACTCCATCTTGAGCATTTCAAATTGCCATTAAATATTTATCGTACTTATTATTCATTACCATTCCATCTATTAAAATCAAAGACTCTATGGATGCATGCATTTCTTTCTTAGAGCTTGGGTTCTTGGAATTGTTGAAGGATTACTGGAACGATTGCTGAAAAGATTACTCTAAAGATTTGAAGGGGCTTCTCTGAGCTTCTATCTGCTAAAAAAGGTGAAAAATCTTTCATATCCTTCCTTTTCTCCACCTACAGTTCTTTCTTAACACTTGGGTTCTTGGAATTGTTGAAGGATTACTGGAATGATTGCTGGAAAGATTACTCTAAAGATTTGTACGGGCTTCTTTGAGCTTCTATCTGCTAAAAAGGGTGAAAAATCTTTCATAGCCTTCCTTTTCTCCACCGATTGTTTTTTCAGGTTTCCTTCAAGATGCATTGGAGGAACCCTTTCTTAGTGATTAGGTTGTTGGAATTGTTGAAGGATTGGTGCAAGGATTACTTGAACAATTTGAAGGGGCTTCTCTGGGCTTCTATCTCCTAACAAAGGTGCATAATTTGTACCTAGATTTGTTTTCAATGGTCATTGTTAACTAGATCTCATTACTCTAATGTGGAATGGCTTTGTTCATTTTCACTGAAGTCTTGTTCATTCTTATCTTTTACGCTCCCGATTTTCACATTCATGCTGTAAGGAGGGATGCAATATCTCACAAATATGAAATCCGTGATGTCATATACAAACAATTCCACGTGGATAAAACTAAATTTCACATTAATCATTCTTGAATTTATGTTGATTGTAATTTCAGAGAATGTTTAGAAATCTAGCTATAAAGATGAGAGTTGTTTTTAGTATGATTTTTTTGAAGTTTTTGGTATTATTAAAAAAATTTGACGTGAAATCTTGATTTGTGTTGTTTAAACTAATTTGTTCACTATTTGTTCACTATATAAAACACTTATATTGTGTAATAGTTATCCATGTATAAAAATCCATAAAAAACTTCCAAAAAATCATATTAAAAACAACATGAAAAAAAATTAATATTATATTACATTTTACTAATTATAAAATCAAAATCCCACCAAATTTATTAGTTTCTATTAATAATGTTATCACAAGTAATTCCACGTCAATTAAAACCAAATCCCACACCAACCAAGATAGATTGTTCCTTTTATCAATTATGTTGTCACAGTAATCAACGATTTCAAAATCGTTAATACGAAACTCAGCAGATTTAAATAGCATGGAAATGTTCGGAGGCCACCAGGAATATCATGCAACACGACTGTATATATATAGTACACTGTAATTTGGTCGGTCTCTTTGTGGAGTAGGTCGTCCTTGTGGATAGACTTATAACAAAAGCTACGTGGAAATTTTATAGTGAGGAAGAGGTTTGTGGAACGAATTCTATTACAGCTTGAAAGTATGTTGCCGAGCACGTGGATTGTGTTTTGGTCAGTGGGAAGACACGTGGAATAATGATTACATCCTGTACCATTCTCTGAATTGAAGCATGTGCTATCGACGTACTTTGGGACATTAACAATTTGATTACATGCTTCCTATTTAGTATGTGCCATCCAGGTACTTTTGGACATTAACTTTACAATAGGGGCTAATACCTACCAGCCTACCACCATATGATCTTGTTAATATTACTGCTCTAATGAAAAATTTCACTATTTATTAATAAATATAAAACCTTCATATTTTCGATTAAAGTTTGAAAATAATTTTTGCAACATTTTAATTTTCTAAATTTCACAATTTTAATCTATATATTTATTTTAACATATATAATTTGGTTAACTAATATATATATATTATATATATACCATTACTCTAAAGAATTATTATTACTCTAATATAAAGATATTTTACAATATTCCACCGCCTATCAAAACGTGCTTATGATCATTCTTTGTGCGCTATGAAAATCCTATCCAAATGCATTCCTCATCGATCCCATTCGTTATCAAATCTGCTAAACGGGTGAGATGTTATAAGCATGTGTCACAACTTTTTCCAATAAGATTTGATCTTAATATTCCATGGAAATTGAGATATACATAAATGAGTTAGTTTATGTTTCAAATATAGCTTTATTAATTTATTATAATTTTTTTCTAATTAATATAAATATTTTTTCTTTAAATACATCTGATTAGACATACTAATTGAATTTGAATTGTGTCCCTAAGATAACTCCCAACTGAAAATTAATAAGCTGAATTGGAAATGTGCAAATTAATTTAAATTACCGTCATTTGAGTTATCTATAAGATAATTCCAGTCTTAAAATTAAGAAGAGATAGCGGCAATGCAATGTAGTCCTTAACTTTATCGCTAATTCATCATTTAAGCCAGTGGGGTTTGTGTTTTTCATTATTCGAGAATGCTTTGTTTTTGCAATAGTCTCTATAATATGGCATTATTCCACCTTCCGCACATTCGTACTTCGTACAACGAAATTCAGTTCCACACAACTTCCTTTGCCTCATTGTGCAAAGTGCAAAGATGTTTTCTTCCGTCGTACCCCTGCACAATATTTGTATGTTCGATTCCACCGTTAAGCTAACAAGAATTGAGTAGTTAAACGTTGTATTTTATTTGTCAATATATTAAACTCGATTTAAATGTTGTCATGGTCTCAAGCATCCTTGCTCATTTGTCTATTATTGTCACAGCCCCGCGTTGTGATGCCTTAAGATCACCATGGGAAACGTGCAACACCAACGATGTTTTCTTGCAAGTTATATAATTAATCTAACTCAAGCTACAACTACTTCTCAACCCTTCTTACTTGGTCAATTTTTCAAGTTCATTTACCCTCTTATTCACTCTTTATATAAATATGTCATATCTTAACTTCAACATAAGCAGCAGAAATAAAAATTCATTAACAGTGCGATATCATAAAGCAACAATGTGCGATGAACAAGAGAAACATATACAGTGGGATAGGGAAATTCCCAAACAAGTTCGCCCCTTGACTTTTATCAACTTCAAGTATATTATAATAGAAGTACAGCAAAGGTGGGGCTGAACCCCAAAGATTCGTTGCAACAACACATAACCAAATTTTGTTCAGCAGTTAAGCTTTGCACTTCAACAGTACAACCATTTTCTTTACAGAAAAACTAGGGCACCATATGGTTTGTCCTACTCAGAGAAAAGCAAAAAAAAAAAACTCATCGCAAGTATGCTTATTGCGCGCTAGATGAGCACATACCCCTAGACCTCTCTACCTATTCACTCCCTCTGCTTGTTCACAACCTCATAAAATTATGCGATATCACACGACTTCGCCTTATGAACTTGTTCTGCAATATTACATATGTGTTTTATTGATGCCTTGCTCTTTCGTGTCATTTCTCTTTTATATGTGACCTAGATCACCTATTAAGTCTAATCGATGCCCCTATACATCTTCAAGACGACTTTACATCTTGTGCGAGTGCCTCTTGCTAGGAGGGCGCACCCCTTCGCTGACCTATTGCAATGTTTCCAGAAGCCTGTCAATTTGTATGATTGTGCCTCTTCATAACATTGAGTTGAACCTTCATTTTGTATTTTTTTTTTTAGTTGGGGCACTCATGCCATGGGTCATTTCCCTCCCAACTCGTGTAGCCGACATGCCTTCACCATGCGAAACCCCTTCATCTTGGAGTCTTGGTGTGCACGACACGCGACCCTGCTTACAAGACGACGTTGCGAACTTGTTATGGTCATTACGAGTTTCAAATGCCCCAAATACCTTTATGAGTTTGATGCACAATATTTTCCAACCCTAGCTTGATAAGTTTGTATTGATTTTTATTGACGAAATTTTGATATACTCTAAAAATCAGGAGTACAAATAACACTTGAGAATAGTGTTGCAAACTTTGCAGGAGAACCAGTTATATGCTAAATTTAACAAGTGTGACATTTTCAAAGATCAGATCCATTACTTGGGTCATGTTATATCAGCAGAGGGGATAGCAGTGGACCCAAAGAAGATCAAAACCATTATGGAATGGACTACTCCAAAGAATGTCGTTGATATCAGATCCTTCCTAGGTTTGGTTAGGTACTACTGTGGGTTCATTGAAGGAGTTTCAAAAATCACTTTTCCAATTACCTCCTTACAGAAAAAGGGCCGCACCTTTCAATGGACAACTAAATGTCAGCAAATATTTGAAAGATTAAAACACCTGCTTACCACTACACCCATGCTAAAGGCGGCAGATCCAAAAAAGTCTTTCGTGGTTTGCATGGATGCAAGTAAAGAAGGTGTTGGCGGAGTGCTGACACAAGAAGGAAAAGTTATTTCTTATGAAACACAGAAATTGAAGGAGTATGAACAACAATATTCCGCTTATGACCTCGAATTAACAGCAGTAATGCATGCACTTAAAATGTGGCGGCACTATTTATTGGAGAATAAATTTCTACTATTAACATATCATAGCAACCTTACCAATTTCTTCAACCAGTCTAGCTTAAATGCTCGACAGGCCAGATGGACAACAGTTTTAAGTGAGTTCGATTTTCAAATGAAGCATCTTAAGCAGAAGGAAATGTTGGGTGTGGAGCCTGATTATCTTATTTATTCAGAGGTATCACTGCATTGGACACTAGTTCGTAATGTGGTCGAAATGTCACCCGTAATATTTGGGTTGCAAGGGGTGTCCAGCGGGGGTTGCGATCCTTGGGAGCTGCCCCTGGTGAGGGATCAGGGGCAGCGCCCTCGAAGTTGAAAATAGATGTAAAATTTCCTTGCAAAATGTTGTAATTTCATAGTGAATCTGGGATGTTCATTAGGTGGATATCTAACGGTATAAGTTATGTTTAATTTAGGTTTTTGTGCCTTAGAAGGCAACCTCTTGCTATATATGAGGGAATTGTATCGCATTTATCTAGATCTGTATTCTGAGTGAGAAAAAGAGAGGAGATTGTGTGAGAGCGAAAAGGGAATTACAATGGATATGTTGTAGGTTGTATCTCTTCAGTTTGCTAGATAATATAAAAGGAAGGACTAGTTGTTTCTCATGAATGTAGCCCAAATTGGGTGAACCATGTATGTTTATGTCTCTCTTGTTTTATGTGTTCCATTTCTCTGTAATATATAATTTCCTAACAGAAAAAATGAGTGGCATTGAGTAAGAAGGTACATTGTATTTATGAGGTTCAGATCAGCCAAGCACGCTCAAACATTCCAGAGATCATAACGGAGACATCTATCAAATATCTAGAATATACTTTTCTTTGGCAGCAGACAAAGGAAGCTCTTTTGAAAGGGGAGAAATCAGATTTCTAAATAAATCTTGATAACATCTTTACCTTCAAAAACATAATTTATGTTCCTAACCAAAACTATGTTAAACAATTGATATTGGATGAGTTTCATCGAAAACCATGTGCAAGCCACCAAGGTTACCAAAAACTATTATCAGCCATCAAGAAAAAGTATTTTTGGCTCGGTTCAAGGAAGGATGTTACCGAGTATTTGTCCAAATTTTTGGAGTGTCAGTTGGTGAATGTAGAGCATCAACATCCCACTGGTTTGTTGCAACTGCTGCCCATTTTGGAATAGAAATGGGAGACTATATCATAACACTTCATCACCAGTTTACCCTGCACCAGGAAACAACATGACTCAATCATGGTGGTAGTAGACAAACTCAACAAAACGGCGCACTTCATACCTTTGAAATCCACTTACAAAACCGTAGAAATCGCAGACATATTTATGAAGGGAAGTTTTCGTCTACATGGAATACCCAAGGTGGTAATTTCAGACAGGGATGTGAAATTTACATCCGCATTCTAGAAAACCCTCTTTTTAGGATTGGAAACCTAAATGCAATTTAGTACAGCTTACCATTCTCAAACGGACGGACAAATTGAATGAGTAAATCAAGTGCTGGAGGACATGCTATGTATGTTTGTGATGCAACAACCACATAAGTGCGAGGACAACCTCCACCTAATGGAATTTGCATACAATAATGGACATCATGAATCACTCGGTATGAGCCCCTTTGAGGTGTTATATGGAAGAAAGTGTAGAGTTCCCGTGGATTTGAATAATCCGGTTAATAAGCTAGCATTGGGCCCCAACATGCTAGTAGAGATGGAAGAAACTATTAAGAAGGTTTGACAGAATCTAAGGGTTGTCCAGGATAAGTAGAAAATGTATGCAGATAAAAAGAGGACATAGAGGGAATTTCAACTAGGTGATCATGAGTATCTAAGAGTAAAACCTCGAAAAGGTTCCTTACAGTGGGGGTAAGTTAGCACCCCGGTACTGTGGACCTTTCCAAGTCTTAGAACAAATTGGGCTGGTAGCCTATAAGCTTGCATTACCAAGCCACATTTGGGTTCACAATTTTTTTCATGTTTCCTTTTTTAAAAAGTATGTATACAACCCACAACATATAATAAGTTGGGAAAATATTTAGGTAATGAGTTAAAGGAATATATATTTTTATATATAAATTGTTTTAGAAGAAATTATGACTATGAATTGTGTATGTGTAGGTCGAACCGAAAGGAGAGTTTTTGGTAAAACCTCTTCATATTCTCGACTGGAGAGAAATCACCTTGTGGAGGTGAGCCATCAGATCAAAGTGTAGTGGAAGCACTTTGGCCCGGATGAGGCCACCTCAGAAGAAGAGGGATTTATGCCGGAAGGTTATTCGATGTTGTTGTCTTAAAACAACAGAACACCAAGGACAATGTTCCTCATATGGGGATGAGAGATGTAACACCCCAAGCTCCATGAAGGAATTACTGTGGTTATGAAATTCAGTTTTATATCTTTCTGCATTAATTTCTTTTACATTATGACAATGAATGAGGCTGGAAAGCCAAAGTACAATTTGCTACCTAAATTACGATTAATTAGGAATTTTGACATGTTAATAAAAATAAATTGTTTACTATAATTAAAAAAAATAGTTACACCTCTTCCCTCGAAAGGGAAATATAAAAGGGAAAAAAAGAAAAAAAAGGAGTAATAGGCTTATAGCATGTTATTTTTATCAAAACAAAGCACTAGTATTATGGAACAATAGCTGTAATGATGTAATACTTGAACTATTCTTTCTGACAATCAGAAGATCTATTGTAATTAATAGTAACTCTTGAATTAAGAAGTCGCGCGACAGACTCCAGTGAAAATCAGTAAAATCATTCTCTATATAAGCATGAACATTTATAGAATCTCAGAGGAAATAGTAAAACCCTATGGAGGAATTTAAAATATCAGTAAAATCATTCTCTATATAAGCATGAACATTTATAGAATCTCAGAGGAAATAGTAAAACTCTAGGAAAGAATTAAAAATCAGTAAAATCATTCTCTATATAAGCATGAACATTTATAAAATCTCAGAGGAAATAGTAAAACCCTACGGAGGAATTTCCTCTTTCCGCAAAGACCATGATTTCAGTTCAAAATAACAAGAAATCGAATAAACGACAAGGCTAGTGTTTAACTAATTACATCAAGGAGGAGAAGCGAGTAATAATTTATCATTCATGATAGACTGTATCTCAGTTGTTCTATAAACATCAAAATCATCTTTCCACCAAAGCGACAATAGAGCCAAGTGTAAACGAGATATAATCGAATATAGAGAGCACATGCATATTTATTCAAAAAATAAAACAGAGCAGTCTGTAAATTCAAGCTACCAAGTGTTCAAACCGGAGCAACGGCCAAAAAGCCCTCGAGCTTTCAGACCCTCAAATGCAGACATTCCAGAATATATTTTAAATTACAAACGGAGTTACAAAGAAAATAGTCATGGACTTATGAGTTTCAAAACCTGAAACCTATCTACAATTTTCCACGCCGATATTTTATGAGGAAGGCATTCTAAGCCATTCCCACCATATTTTAATAAAATAAAAACAGAAAGAGAGTAAAGCTAAGCTATAGTCTTTCTGGTTGGATATCTACCATATTACTTCTGTTGTCTTTCTCGTTGATTGTTAACCTTTTCCTCAAAAAAAACTTCACTGCCGCCCCTGTCCTCCAATTCTTCATTGTATTTTGCATGACTATGAAAGTGTGTGAATGTAGTCAATATAATTATTCCGTTGTTTTTAGAGTTGTCGGTGGGAATTGGAAAACCATTATTTTTATTTTGTTTTTATTCTATGTATATTTTTTCCATATTTTTTCTAGTGGAAAAATCTTATTTTTCTATTAATTATAAAAGTTTACATAAGCACGTGTTTTTTTAATGTTCTAAGTTGTATTATTAAAGAAGTTGGTGCTAGCATAATTAAATTAAGTAAAAAAAACTAAAAAATAAAATTGGGGTAAGCAAAAGAGCTTTGTAAAATTTTTTTATTTTCTATTTGTCTGTTAAGAGTGGTTATAATAATTAGTTGGTTTTTTTTGTCTACCTTGGATGTTATATGTATAAGCATGTTTGAATCTTCTTATCTCTCTCTCTTTCAACATTTCTTGATCAAGGTTGTATGCATATAAAGAAAGTGTAAGTATAATTATTGTGTTGATTTAGAGTTGATAGTTGAAATTGGGTGAAATAATTATTTATTTATTATTATATTTTTTTCTTTAAATTTATTTTTAAATGCATAAATAAGTTTAACATCTTCAATTAAATTTGAGAAATATAAGAAATCTACAAATCATTTTATACCATGTTAACAAATCAAAATGATAATTTACTTTTTAATACAAAAATAAATTTAACATCTTCTAATAAATTTGAAACATTTAAAATATACAAAATTCACAAATCAAAATTAATTTTTTTATATCAAATTAACCCATCAAAATAGTAATTACACAATTTGAAACAAAATATATATATATATTCCTCCAAATCGTAAATCAGTGGGTCTGCCACTATAACAGATACACATAGGTTAAACATAAAACGTAATTGTGAGTTCTGTTATTTAACTGATGACTACGAAAATGTGTGAACATAATTATTGTGTTGCTTTTAGAGTTGTCGGTGAAAGTGTGAATATAATTATTGTGTTGCTTTTAGAGTTGTCGGGGAAAGTGAATCTAGTGAATATAATTATTGCATTGCTTTTAGAGTTGTCGGTACGAATTGGAAAAAAAATTCATTTTCCTCTATATTGTGTAGGGTTGTATGTATATTTTTTCCGGCAGAAAAATTGTAATTTTTTATTAATTATAAAAATTTATATGTATATGTATATGTATATAATGATGGTATTTTATGTCTTAAAATTTAAAACAAAAAAGTTAAAAAATAAAGTTAAAATTTGGCTTAAGTAAAAGGTGTTTAGTTATTTTTATTTTTCTTTTTTCATTCTACTTATTGTTATCCTCGTTGATCAGAGGTGTTTGTAAAAATAATTAATTGGTTCTCTTTTCTACTTCAAGTGTTTTTTATTTTAGTTTGAGCTCCGAGATGATAAGGACATTTGAATTCTCTTATCTCCTTCTCCTTGTGTATTTATTGATCAAAATTGTATGCATATTAAGAAAGTATATGAATATAAGTCCTCAGGTATTCTTTATCTTAGCCTTAGCTCGGAGATGATAAGGACATTTGAATTCTCCTATCTCCTTCTCCTTGTGCATTTCTTGATCAAAACTGTATGCATATTAAAAGAGTATATGAATAAAGTATTGTGTTGATTTTAGATATGATAGTTGAAATTGGGTGAAATAATTATTTATTAAATTGTGATTTTTTAATTTGTTTTTAAATGCATAAATAAAATTTAGCATCTTAATTTTTTTTTTAAATATACGAAATTGGCGGACATTTTATATAAAGTTAACTAATCAAAATTATGATCAAGACATTTTATACAAAGTTAACTAATCAAATTGTAATGGCAATCACTTCTGTCAAAATTTGATATATAATCCTTGAAAGCGTAAATCAGTGGCTCTACGACTATAACATGTATACATGGATTATATATAAAACGTAATTGTGAGTTTTGTTATTTAAGTGACACCAGAATGAATCGTAATTTGATAGCATTATTTCAACGAAGAAACAGAGTATGAGAGCATTAAACCAGAGAAGGTTTACCTGCATTTTAACTTTAGATCCACCGTCTAACCTCATATTATCTCCAACCACAAAATGCCATTGTGATCCATTCCTCGACTGGTAGATTGAAATTACTAATTAAAATGTGTATAGTATTTATTAATAAAATAAAATGTTTTGAAAACAATTTCGGAAGAAATCATATTAGTAGATTTAGACTGACCCATTTCAAACCAACTAATATGGAATTGTAACAAAGTATTTCAATACATAATGAATTACAAC
>APFE030697689.1:8001-32635 GCA_000404065.3 Pinus taeda
GGGAGTCACAGGGTGTTTGAGGGGTGCAGGTAAGCCCACTATATGGTGTTCAGGGCAACGCCCTGGAAGCTTTTGGTTTTGGACCCTATGTTAGGATGGGCAGACCTACCTATGGTTTTGTGCATGTTTTTCGCACATGGTTTTGGACGCGAAGGTTTTCGTTCCATGGTCTTTGACCTAATGGTTTTCAGTCCATGGTATTGGATGCTTCAACATGTACAAATATGTATTGTAACATTGAAAGGAACATAATGAAAAATCAAGCTAGTAGTCCCGGTTTTGGGATCCATGGGAAAATCTCTGTGTATATGTGTTTTATGTGTTATACTTTTGCATTGTTTATTTTCTGTGTTTTAGAATTGTATGTAGGTAATTTTTGTACGGGGTTAAAACCTATAGTCTGTGCGGTGACGATTTATATTTGTACCCTTTCTTTTTCACTTTCCGCCAATTTTTTTATCAACTTCCATCTCTGGCTTATACACGCCATTGAATGGGTGTGTATTTTTGGCATACCAATGTACTTCAACACTTGTAACATCTTGGTTTTTTGTAAAGACCTTTATAACCTTAGCAACCTAGAATGGATAGCCATTGGGATCTCCATCTGCTAACACTGCGATCATGCAACCCTCCCTAATATCCTGTATTGGAAACCTGTAAAGGTCTTCCATGGCTTCACGTTGTGCACGAGATCTTTTGGAACCAATATACATCTCTCTTTCCTTTGCCTGTGAAGAATTAATAATACTTTGAGATTGTTGTTGTTCAACAATGTTTCTTTCCTCATGTTCATTTGACACATTTTGTGGCCAAATAAATAGATTTTTCAAAGGTATGTCTTCATTTGCTGTTCTTGAAATGATATCATTTTGGTTATTGAAAAATGACTCCCACCAAACTGTATCAAAAATGTCAAAATACTCATATGTATATCTAATACATTTTTTAATTTCTTCTAGGAAATCAAAATAATTTATATCTCTATTTTTTCTACATGCATTATGAACTTCACCAACTGATTGTAATAACAATATTTTGATGCAAATATTGGATGATCTGGAATGAACTTCAAAAATTTCAAACCTGATGACAGTGCCCATTTTGGAGTAGGTGAATACTTCTTGCCCCGTATTAGTGTTTTCCCATCAATTTTTTTGATATGAAATTGATGTTGGAAGCTAATGTCATTAAGTTGTTCAATGCATTTCTCCTCACCATGCGATCCTAGAATAAACCTTCACATGTCAATAATTTCTTCCAACACATCAAAAGTAGGCTCTGGCATGTATGATTTCTTAATACATTCAATTAATGATGGTAAGATCCCAACTTCCTTCCTCCTCAATGTGACTGAAAAACCACTGAAAATATGATCAATATGGTCATGAGTGTGCCCAACAAGAAGGAAACCAACATTTACCTTTTGAAAAATTATCAATTCAAAAGCATGTTTAGATATCCAAAAACAACTTGATTTTTGTTTTCACGGCAAGTGTTGTCCAATTGTAGATACAAAACTTCAGGAAGATTACCAGACCAATGAGAAAGCACATCACGAATTATGGTTGTTGTCAGATTTGCATCATTATGGATATTTGGAGCTGTGAAGTACACCATTGGCAACTTTTTCCCATTGAAGACCATACAACCAACCAAGTGACACTAAATAAAATTTTCCTGCTGTAAATTTTTGGGTGTGCTAACAAAATGTGGTAAAATTGTTTTCTTCTGGTCCATACCATCAATTATCAAACCCAAATATTTATTCAAATTATCAAAACACTTCTTTCAATGCTTGTACAACTTTTTCCTTTCGCTTGTTTGTTGTTCGTGATGCTCTCGAAGTTCTTTGATAATGGA
Organism: Pinus taeda; assembly: GCA_000404065.3. Lineage (NCBI taxonomy): Eukaryota > Viridiplantae > Streptophyta > Pinopsida > Pinales > Pinaceae > Pinus > Pinus taeda. The sequence goes on from APFE030697689.1 coordinate 9,865, forward strand.
ATATACACAACATAAAAGAATCATTAACATTTTCATAGTTGATGACTATACAATTTTAAAAGTTAAAGTTATGAATGCTTACATCTTTCTGACCCTTCTCATTTATCCCTTTTTTATTAAGATAAACACATGTATTGCAAATCCCCATCCTTGTTTTCTTAGGAATATGGACATCATTGAATTCTTTCTTCCATACCTTCACAAAATATTGATATGTAATAAACCAACCATGTCCCTTAGAACCTTCTCCATATTCTTTGTACAAGTTGTAGATTTCTCATCTTGAAAATTTATCTGGAATATGTATTATCTCTCTATTTGGCATACACTCTCCATGCTTTGAAAATAAATCTTTCATCCATGACATTGCAGTATTTGATAATGGCCCAAACTGTAGTTTATGACGTACTTCTCAATAAAATGTGGGATCCTTTTCCAAATTTTCTTGGATTCTTGAGAGGTGAAAATTACCCATCGAATGAAACATTTTGATATCCTTTCTATAGATAAATAAAGTCCCAATATGTTAATCATAACTTGACAATGTAGATTGCATGAACCCAACTAAATATGAATTTTTCATGCTTTTATTCATTGACAAATATCTCTTCCTTTTCTCTAAAGCAAATTTGAAATCCATATGTTTCAAGTAATATTTTTGACAACATTCACTTGAAATGAGAGCGTTGATAGAACTTCTTCTGATCAGATATTCTGCTCTATGCCTTGTATAACGAGAACATTTTGTATTGATACAAAAAGGTTTGCTCCTACTCCTTGATACAATATTTCCTGGCAACATCTCCATCATTGGATCATCATTCTTATAATAATTTTTATCATCATTCTAAGGAATGTTATCCTCTCTATAATCAGCTATGCTTTTGAAATACTGACTTGGAGGATATTCTTCATCTTCCCCTTCTTCAGTGCTATTGTCATAGTCCTTAGAACTAGGACTAAATGGAAAATTTGACTCGATGTTTATTGGATATTCTTCCTCATGTGTATTGTTAGTGCTACTCTCATAGTCGATAGAATTAGGAATGTGTCGAAAATGTGACTATTTACTTGCCGAAAATTCTACATCCTGTTCTTTGTCACTACTAATCTCATAGTCCTTAGGAGTAGGACTAAGTGCTTCATCCTATCCTTTGTCACTACTGCTCTTATAGTCCTTAGGATTAGGACTAAGTCGAAATTGTGACTCTTTATTTATTTAAAAATCTTCATCATGTTATTCATCACTGGTGCTCTCATAGTCCATAGGATTAGGACTAAGTGGACACTGTGACACTCTATTCATTTGAAATTCTTCATCATGTTCGTCATCACTGCTGCTTTCATAATCCATACGATTAGGAATAAGTGGACATTGTGAGACTCTATTCATTTGAAATTCTTCATCACTGTTGCTCTCATAGTCCATAGGATTAGGACTAAGTCGACACCATGACACTTTATTCTTTTGAAATTCTTCATCATGTTCTTCATCACTGCTACTTTCATAGTTCATAGGATTAGGACTAAGTGGACACTGTGACACTCTATTCAGTTGAAATTATTCATCATGCTCTTCATCATTGTTGCTTTCATAGTCCATAGGATTAGGACTAAGTGGACAGCGTGACACTCCATTCTTTTGAAATTCTTCATCATGTTGTTCATCACTGTTGCTCTCATATTCCATAGGATTATGCCTAAGTGGAGACTATGACACTCCATTGTTTTTAAATTAATCATCATTCTCTTCATCACTGTTTCTCTCATATTCCATAGGATTAGGACTAAGTGGACACCGTGACACTCCATTCTTTTGAAATTCATCATCAAGCTCTTCATCATTGCTGCTCTCATAGTCCATAGGATTAGGACTAAGTGGACACCGTGACACTCCATTATTTTGAAATTTTTCATCATGTTCTTCATCACTGTTGCTCTCATAATCCATTGGATGAGGACAAAGTGGAAATTGTGACTCTTTATTTATTTGAAATTCTTCATACCATCTTTCATCAGTGCCGCTCTCATAGTCCTTAGGATTAGGACTAAGTGGAAGAATTGACTTTCTATTCATAGTGTAATAATTTCTATTATATTCATCAATATGAATAGAGTTGCTACGCGACGAAGATGTTGATGCTGCACAAAACAAAACTTCACTATTAGAAGAATCCATTCCTCTCAAATAGAAGAGCTTGACTGATACAAATGCAAACTCTCCTAATGACAATATATATCTTAAAGAATAAAAATTTCTCTCCAAAAATTTTCGCCAAAATTTTTCTCTCCAAAAATTTCGTTTCATGTATTTCCTTCCATTATTTTCTTCTACAATTTATTGAAAAATTTCAACTAATCTTTTTTTTTTTTATGAAATGAATCTTTAAAATCAAAATTGTAAACTAAATCTTTTACCTAAATTATTTTATTACTTAAACTATATAATATTTACTAAACAATTGAATGTTTTTTTTTAATTTTTATTATACCTTCTAAAAAACATTAATCCCACATTCACCTTGCTATAAAACAATTCTGTAATGTTCGTTTTATCATAGTTTCCTATATCACCATAACAAAATTAACATGTTAAAATTTATAAAAACAAATTAATCCCACATTAACTGGAGGATAAAACAATTCCGTAATTTCTCCTATATAATAAATTTCATTATCACTATTCCTCGCATCACATCAAGGTTTTCCGAAGTTTGTTAAAAACTTAGAGTGAATTTGTGGAGTAGCTACATTTCTATCAACAACATATTCAACGAAGGATTATCGCATTTGAAAGGTTAGTTAATTTTTTTGCTGTGAAAACTTTTTGTGGGACAGATTTACCCACTACGTCCGTAGTGGGTGTGGTGGGCCTGATAATGCTCCCAGAGGCGTAACGGGTCCGTGAATGAGGGGAGTGGGGGCTAGCAGGCCAACGAGGCGAGGGGGCTGACGGCCCACCCCTTGCCCCACCCCGATGGCCCAACAACTCACTGGGGTGGGGCGGAGCGCTGATCGCTAGCCTCCACCCCACCCTAGAGGCACAATTCCGAGGGTCATTAGGATGCTGGGGTGGGGAGGAGGGCTCACAACTAGCCTTCGCCCCACCCGAGTGACATAATGGCCTGCAGGGGTCAGGCGGAGCGGCTGGCGCTTGGACCCCCACCCCACCCCAGTGGCTAGTCGCCAGTTACGTCCTCCCACCCTGATGACCCAACGGTTGGCCGGGGAAACAGGCCGTTGGGCTACCTGGGTGGGGTGGGGGGCTAGGTGCAACCAATCCCCCTATCCCGGCGACCCAACGGTCTATTGCCCCAACTGACCATTGGGTCGTTCCTGTCCCCCGCCCCAACTTGGCAGCGCAATGACCTGCTGCCGCTGCCGGTCATTGGATCATGTCTGGCTGACCATTGGGCCATGCCCGACCCCCCGCCCCACCCTGGTGGCCCAACTACCCACCAGGGTGATGGGAAACTAGCCCTCGCCGCACCTGGGCGGCCCAATGGCTCGCTTGGGTGGTGCACTGTTGGGCTGCCTGGGTGGGTCGGAGGGGCTGGCGCTACTGGGGTTGGGTGGGGTGGGGTGGAATGGGGTCAATGGACCAGGAGGGCTGGGTAGGGAAGGGGGGTAAGTTGTTGGCCGCCCAGAGTTGGGGTAAGGGGGTTGGACCCAAGTTTTGGCCATTTCCGGGGTGGGGCAGTAGGGTGCTGTGATTTTAATTTCAAAATTTTTTTTTATTTTTATTTTTAATTATTATGATTCACAAAATTAATTATCATTTATCATTTTTTTTGTTAATTTAAGCTATTATTTTTTTGTAATTCACTGTTTTATATGTTTCTTTTTTTCAGGAAAATTGCATCAAACAAAATTTCTGTGAATCTTTTTGTACCAAAGATTGTTAAAGGTGGATCTTCAAAAAACAATGTTGAATGAACCAAACCTGAGCTGATAGCTACAAATCTTTCAAGTGCCTCAAATGATAAGAAGATGATTTCATACTGGAAGAAATCAAAAGAAGTGAAACTTGCAGCAAATGTCTGGTATGTGAAAGAAAGAGAAAGCCAAGATGTTGAAATATATCTATATGTTTATATACGTAACGATACTGGAATTTATGAGGTGTAGGGAAAGGTCATAGACATGTGTTCGGTACCAGACACTGAAGTGGTTTACATATTTTCAAAACCACCCATGTCACATGAAAGGATTAAATATCGGTATCATATTCATTGTATGATATGAGAGAGGTATCTACAAAGTTGGGTAAACAAATCGTAAGTGAGATGAAACAAAATATCGTAAGTATTGTTATTTATATTTGTGTTTTGTGTTCCTGTAACTGTCTCATTATATTTTTATAACTTTTGTTTTATTGACATATGATATTTTGTTTGGCATAATTTTGTTGAAAGTTTTTCAATTATGTTGGGAGGCATTCATTTCATAGAGCATGATATTATGAAAGTTGTCAACAATTTCTACTCAGTGTTAGAAGAAGATTTGGCAAACAAGCAAAATGTAGTAATTCATGATTCTACAAAACTACATCCAAGGGATCAGAAAAAAATGCCTCTAGTGGATAAATCTAGCAAAGGTAGACAAATTACTTTTGAAGATGAGGAAGTTGAAACTGACACTGACGAATATGTTGTCATTACTGAGGATGACATTGGAACTTATGTTAGAAAGGAGAAGAGTTGTAAAAAACGAAAAAGTAATAATGCCCAAGAATAAACATGTTCTAGTTAATGATGAGAATGTTATGAGGAAGAAAAGTAAAGTTTAACATATTTAAGTAGTCATTACTAACATTCAAGATCATAGTGAAACTTCAAGAGAAAATAGAAAAATCATTACACTAGGAGCTGATTTAGAGGATGGAAATATTAAAACAAAACAAAATGCCATTAGACAGAACTTGACAAAGAGAAACTTAATTGAGGGTGGTCGTACATTTCAGCTTAATGTGAGACAAATCTATAAAGCAAGTGAAGGAAAATGTAAATATTAAATTAGAAAGCCACACCACCTACATGTTCACAACTTGAAGACATTGATGAAGTACAATCCATATGCTCATGTGGTTAATTATGTGCTTCTTGTTGATCCAGATCAAGTTCCCAACAAAGGAGCATTTGATAAGTCAAAATGTTTTGAATAAAATTATTGTGTGCTTGGGGGGAACCATTATGTAGAAGCTCAAAGACAATTGATGGAGGAATATCCCAATAAGTCACATTATGAAATAATGAAATGTATCATTTATGCTAGTTTATCAGATACAAAAGCAAAGTTAGTGGCATGGGATCATAATTCAGATAATGGATATAGGATGTCTATGACTTTCATCCAAAGGGTTAGATTTATTCATAGTTAATTTGAAGAAAAATGTGGTGGGGATAAGCTAAATGTTACTATAGATTTCCGAAAGGTATGTTGTATGGAAATAGGCTACCAAAATTGAGGAGAAAATCAATTCAAAATGCGGCAGAGTAAACAGTGATTTATTCAGAGGTATTGATAACATTTTCTAGTTGACTTTTAGAACTAGAGAGATATGGGAATTTATTAATGATATTTTTAGCATGTGGGAGAACATTGGCAATGAAAACCAGAAGGTCAAAAGGTTTAAACCATTGATATGTAGCAACAGTAAATCAGATCTTGAAATGATGTAGTTTCCAGAAGATATAACTATCACACCTTGGAGAGCATTACAAGGAGTGAAGGATGAAAAATTTGTGAAAGCAATATTATCTCGTGTGAGGTCATGAGAATTATCATTGGAGGAAATGTCTCGGGAATTTGAAAAGTAAGTTTGTTGAATTATTTTTACTTATTTCTAAAGTATAATTTTCTTTTAAATATAACTTATTTTTCTTTGTAGTATTTGTTATACATATCATTATATTAACTTTTTTAACTTTATCTATGCTGTCACAAAGTTTACATGAAAATACAAGAACAAATGGTTAAATTGTTGAATGAAGATAGTTGGGATGATGTTGTACGCAACTATCCACATTCAAGTTCTACATCAAACATATTTTTTTTAATCTTGCATTTAAAAAGGTATGTTGATTTATACATTCATTTTTATTCATCTATATACTATTTTTATTTTTTAACTTACAAATATATTTGTTTATTTTATTAAAGATGAGAAAGGATGAAAATGGACCACCAAATAGTTAAGGAACCTTTATTGAAGAAATTAAGATCGAAATATTGAAGAAGCAACGTCTTAAGAATGTTTAACTTTATCCAACTCTTACTCATTTCATTTGGAATGGGCTTGACACTATTCAATATCAAGTAATACAAGGTGATTGTGAAGACATTGCTAAACTCATACCTAAAAGGGATTATGCCTTAGTTATTGCAGATATTCCCCATGGTTTCAATACTCCAAACATTGACTATGATAGTGACCCTTATACTTATCCAGCTCTTAGTAAAGTGGTTGCAGGATTCGAGAAGTCACATCATCACCATGATGGATATTTATGACATTTCATTCAGACACACAATTGACAATATTATTGTCAAGCTTCAAGGGGAAAACAAACTCAAGGATGCAACTTACATTGTAAGACGTTGAAAATGTATATTTGATTAATGTTAAAAAATTGATTTATGTACAAGTTAATTGAACTTTTACTATTTCATGTTACAGGAAAAAGACAAATCTTCTTAACCATGAAGATCAACCATTTATAAATGATTGTGAGTTCATCCATATTAATAGTTGGGTAAAAGATGATAGCTATATGTCTATGATTTGTAATCGGGTAGATGGAAAGAGTCATAGCCAAGTACTGGCTTATGATGCTGTTGTGAGAAAACTAACATATGAAGACAAAGAAGCAAAATGAGAGATAGTTAACATTTATCAAAAACCGCAGTGATTGATTAACTATCTTATAGACATATGTTCAAATGAAGGAGATTGGATTCTAGACTTATTTTCTGGCTCAGGTAAGTTTTATTATATGGAATTGAATTTCAATATGTTATTTCTTAATTTATATGTGATTGTACTAATTTACTTCATTATTTCTTTTGTGCTTTATAATTAGGTACAACACTAGCATGTTACCTTTAAAAAGGAAGAAATTGCATTGCCATTGAAAAATATTCAATACGGTGCAATTTTATTAAGTGAAGAATTAATGCTCTTCAATTTTTTCTAGATGCAATGCAAGAAATTGGGTTGAAGAAAGGGGAATTTAGTGAATCATGTGTGGCAAAAAAGGAAAAGGAACCTCAACCACCATTACATGGAAAGATTGAAAAGGCATACACTAGGAGATTCACAGACATCAAATATCCATTAGAACAGGAAAATGAGTGAAATGAAGCAAAAAATATTGTGAAAGAAGACAATGATGAAACTCTACAGGATGAAGAGTTTGGATTATGTGATATTGTTGATTAAATTTAAGTTATGTTTGGAAGTCAAGATCATTTTTTGTAACTATTAATTAGTTATACATGTAATGTTTTGACTTTGACATTTTATGATAAGAATAAGAATTCAATTAATGTTGTTATGTGTTCAATATTTGTATTATGTGATTTTTGCATTGATTTTTATGTTAATCATTATTTTTGAAAAAAACAATGATCATTATTATTTTTTTGACATGAAATTCATAAAAAAACTATTATTTAACCATTTTTAGTTAAAAATTTCCTATAAAATCTGTGATTTTGACATGTCATTTCTAGCAAAAAAATACAAAAAATGATCAAAATGTGTAATTTTTTAGTTATATTTATGTTGAAAATGATTATTTTTATGTTAATTGTTAAAAATTATTGTTTTTTAGACACAATTATTTCATGTGGATTGAAAAATTAATTAACAATGTATAAATATGTAGAATATCGAAACTTCAAAATACCAACCTTCTTCTTTAAATTTGCAAAACAATAAAAACCTCACTCAAAAAAGAAAAATTAAATAAAAACAAGAAAATATGAATAAGAAGACCACTTCAAAAATTGTTAAGTTTAGAAAATAATTATTTACATTTCATACATTAGAAAATTTAAAGTCAAAAAATAGGTCTTTTAAAAAAAGGGCCTAATGCAGAATCACCACTTTTTAAATTAGAGTGCAAATCACTAACATTCTAAAGCGTAATGTACATAAAAAAATTTAAAGTGCCAAAAATTATCCTCTAAAAAAATATGTGTGTTCTACATCGCCCCTTTTCAAAATCGGGCCATTTTTTTGCTATCTCTACAAAACAAGTAACAATATCAGTTCCTGTTTCAAAGTTTACATTGTTTGACCCATCCTTAGCTTATAAAACCTTATCTCTCATGCGTTGACAACAAATTTCTAACCTAAAATATGCTCAAGAGAAGAGGCCAAGAATATTGCATACTTGTAACTACCTGATGGTTGTTGGAGAGACATGCATTTTGCTGTTGAGTTGATGTTGTTGTGTTGCTCATCACTCAAGTACATCTTCTTGACTGCCCTTTTTTTTTTATCGATCTTATTTTGTTGATGGGTTGTCTTCTTGTTGATGTGCAAGTGTTGGCTTCCTCTATTGTTGCTGAGCTCTGGAGGAGTTTCATTGTGCCTGTAGTTATGGTTCTCCTATTTCAATCATGGTGTTGATGGTTAGGCCTAGAGCCTGCTTTTAATTCAAAATAGGTTGCTATAGGGTTTCCTGTAGTACTACTATAGGAAGTCCTATAGCTACCATTTTCTTTGAATTTTTGTGTCCTTTCTCTGTTGGAGGGTAAATAGGTATTGGAATGAGTAGAAGGTGTGGCCATAGATTGCAATGGTCATGATGGGTGTTGGATGAGATGTGGTGAAGTCAATATCCTTTTTTCCTATCCCAAAAAAGGCATGTATTATAATTTTTCCATTGAACTGCCTTTCCTGTAAATTTTCAGGACTTTCTGTAGTACTATAAGAAACTCTTGTAGTAATTACAAGAAATCCTGTAGAAAGCACAGACTTGTCTGAAATTGGAATTTTTCTGTTGTTGGAGATACGTATGGATGAAGGAACATGGATATTATGGATGAGATGAAATGGACGAAGAAAAACATGGTGCTTTTTTTATTATCTTCTTGCAAACCTGGAAAAACCATAATTGTTATGAGTGGGCAGGCTTGAGGTCCCTGTCATTATTTTTGTGATTTTTCTCTCTTTTTTTTTTCTATTTTTATTTTTTATTTTTGAAAGACAACTAGGTTGCCTCCAAGGAGGTTTTCATCTTGGTTTCTTACCTTGGGCACCTCAAAAGAGGTTTTCACCTAGAGGATTTTATTTTTTTTTTCCAAGTAAAGCAAAGTGTAATTTGAAAATGGATTTTGGTTAGATGGAGATGATGAGTGATGAAAGTGGTGTTGGGGGACATATATAAACCTTTCCTAAATAATACATGACCTTTTGACCCATTTCCCGATCATATTGCCTATTTTAGCTTCTTCTCGACCTTCCTGTAGAGATCCTGTAGTAATTCAGGACAACCTCTTGTAGCAGAGTTGTTTTGTCCATATCTCCCAAATGGTAGAATGGATTGACGTGAAACTTACTTACCATGTTTCCCTCATCATTATGCACCTCCCCAGAAAATAAAATTGGCCAATAGATGCACGAATCTTGAGAAAAAATAAAAATAGTTGAAGGTGATGAAGGCTGATTTCCTAGAAACCATGCACTGGAATTGACTGAAATTTCTTACACATGTTACCATCATCGACATGCATCTCCCCATGAAACAAATTTCTAAGCAGATCCACGAATATCAAGAACATTAAAAAATGGTTGTAGTGATGGAGACTGACTTCTCGAAACTGTGCACTAGAATTCGTTGAAATTGCTTGAGCATGTTACCATCATATATATGTATCTTCCCCTGAAACCAATTGGCAAGTGGATGCATGGCTTTCAAGTTATGACAAAAATATTTTTTTGCTCTATTTATTTTTGTTTCCTGTAGTAATTTAGGATAGCAAGAAAAATGAATGGGAAAAGCTTAAGAATGATGGGTGGATGGTGGAAATAGATGAGGGTGATGGATTTTCATGGCCTTGGTTATGTTGGAGCATTTGAGCAAAGGAGGAGAAAGTCAAAATTTGACTTTTTTTGACTAGGTTTGACCTATTTTTTCTTTTGATGGTGCCAACTTGTTTTTGTTGATTGCAAATGTTGGAGGGAACCTACATTCATCAGAGAGATACATGGAGCACATTTTTTATTTTTTTCTCTTTTTTTCTTCTAGGTCTACTAGCCGCCTCTAAGAGGTTTTCAACTAGTAGGTCTACTTAGGGGCCTCAAAGAAGGTTTTCACCTAGGATCTTTTTTTTTTTCTCTTTTTTCTCTCTTCTAGACCCATTGACCGCCTCATGGAGGTTTTTAATCAATGAGCCAATTTGAGGCACCTCAAAGGAAGTTTTTACTTGAGATTTTTATTTTTTCTCTTATTTTTCATTTTCTTTTTCTACCCTACTTTGCTTGAAAAACAAAATCTCTTTCAAGTATAATAATACTTTCAATGGAGCCATGTGCACATCAAGATGACAAACAAACTGATGTGTAGGCTTGTAATATATGATTTGACATGTACCTGGATTTCATAGACCAAATGATTTGACTTTGAAAGGATCAAGCATAGTTGAATAAGAGAGTGATGCTCCATCTTGTTGATTTTTTGGAACCAAAACTAAATATAACTATGATGCCGTTGGTTTTATTACTTATCTGGATCATTTTTCATGTCTTCTTCTACAATGAAGGACCATGACCTTCAAATATTCCTCTTTTTGCTGATTGTTCTCTTGAATACATGGAGGATTTTATGGTAACCATGAGGGAGCTTTCTCAATCTCTGATTTTGAGGTCTGCTCTTCATCAAGTGGAGCCCACAGTTCTTTGATATTCTCTTTTGAATCTTCTTTTTCTACATGTTGTCATTCAATGGCATCAAGACAATTTGTTTTCTTGAATATTCTTCCTAAGCTGAGATGAATACCATTGGTATTGAAAGGAGATATTTGGAAGTGTTGTACCTCATCATTGTAAGTGGGTTGAGCTACTTCATTGTGTGGGTTTAGAAATGGTGGTATAGGTAGTTGAGTGGGAGTGGGTATTTGAGATGGATGTAGTTGGGTTTTTGGTTGTGGTGGAGGTGAATGGTAGGGATAACATGGAGTATATTGTGGATGGCTCCCATAAGTTCCTTTCCAACCTTGTTTTCAAAATTGTTTTTGGGGTTGAGATGGCCAATGTTGCCAAGAAAAGGGTGTGTTCCAACTACTTTGAGATGGATGTGCATAAGCTTGAAATTGTGAATTAGGTTCTTGCATCATACTAGGTTGAATAGGATGCCATGGTCCTCTTGGAGCTACATAACATAGTTGCATTGGTAATTAACTTTCTCCATTGTCCTCTTGGTAATGAGGGGCAACATTTAACATCATGTGATTCTGCATGGATGACATAAATATCAACATTTTCTTTTTTATCATTTTGAATTCTTAACATTTCTACTTGTTCACTCAGATTGTTGAGAATTTTTGTTTTAAAGTTATCAAGAAAATTTCCAAGTTTAGCTTGAATTACCAATCTTGATGTTGATTTACTTACTCTTGCCCTTCATCTTGATATGTGTTTGCATGTTTCACAAATTTCTCCAAATGATAGTTAGTATACATCATCTCCACTCATGAGATCAAGGAGATCAATCCACTCATCCCTAATTGTTCTAAGTAAGAAGGTTTTTAGTGTGTCAGATCCTACATGATGTAGTTTTTCCCTCTTAATATTATACATGAACCTCTTATTAGATCCTCTAGACTCTCATATTCTCTTTGATTCATTCTAAATATTTCTTCTTTAGGATCATGACCTTTATATTTTTCTAGAAATATATTTTTCATATCATTCCATGATCTAATTGAATTAGTCCCTAAAATCATGACCCTTTTAAGAGCTCTATCCTTCAATGTTGGTGGAAACAATCTCAATTTTTAAGTGTTAAATAAGTAACCATAATATCTACAATTTATTTCAAATTCAAAGAGAAAGGTTTCCGGATACACTGACCTTAGACCATGAAATTTTGGAAGAAAAGATGGAGGAATGTTCTTCATGTTCACACTAACATCAATATATTGTGTGGGAAATCTGAGAGGATCTTCCTCATTGTCATCATCTCCATCCATTTATTCTACATTCTTTGCCATATTCTTCTTCTTCTACCTGTAAAAGTGGATGGTGATATGGGTCTTACTACACCATGTGATCAAATGTGGGGTGGGTTGGTGTTGGAGAATTTTTTTGTTTTTATGACTGAATGGAAACACTAATGCAATGCACTTTTCTATATTTTGAAACGAAATATGCCTAATGCAAAAAAAAATTGTTTTTGCAAAAATTAAAAAGAAATGAATCAACTAAGGAAGAAAAAAATGCGTAATTTGAAACCTCCCCGGAAACAGCGCCAAAAAGTGATGAGCCTCGGTATTGCAACAAGAATTTTACAACTCTCAAGGCCATTGACTTTAATTATTTACTTGGGGTTCATGCAAACTTAATACGTATTGACACTACATGTGTAGCATACAATGTGTCATTCCTTTGCTATCATGATGTGATGAAGTGCATGTACTAAAATCAAATCCTAAACTAATTGCAGAAAATGAACTGCTTGAAATGGAAACCCTAGTCTATTGCAAGAAATAAAGTACAAGGAAAGAAACATATTCTAATTGCATAAATATCATGAAATAAATGTAAAAGAAACCTAACTTAACGCTTTTGATCACATGTGATGATTTAAACTAAATAAGTGTGGAGTTTGATCTAGGGAGTATTAACTACTACATGCATGTGCTAATTAAGAAATAAAAAGAGCTATTTTTCTTTATCTTTTCATTTTATAAATGCAAATGCTAGTCTTTCCTTGTTTTTTGGCAAGGGAGATAGGTGTGGAGGAAGAGGGGTACAATGGTTTTGATGGCTTAGAGGTTAAGTGGAAGCCTAATCCTAGCTTTAATGATGATTTTCTCAATTCAGACTCAAAACAGGCCGCTATAGGATTTCCTACAGGATGTCTTGTTGGGTAATGGATCCCCCGCGTAACAGTTTTGGGGCTTAAAGCCTGTAATTTTGGGTAAAAGTATTGTAAGGGTTACGTGAAGTGCGCAGACCGTGAATTGTAATGGGTCCAATCCAAGGTTAGTGTGCCCTAAAATATTATAGGTTAATATAGAATGTGTCGACTTGCCCATGGTTTGCGGACTATGGGAATGTATAAATAGAGTAAGGATCTAGGTATAGAAGGCAGTTCTTGATAGTAGCTTTTTGGGAAGATATGATATATTATGGGTTTGTAATTGCAATATTCACTCTGAGTCTGTAAGTCTGAGTTGTGGGTGTTAGTAGATAGATAGAGGCTCTGCAGCTGTGTGTATAGAGGTATGGTAGAGTCTGTAGCTATGTGTGCGGACCCCTGCAGCTGAGTGCATAGGGTGGAATGGGAATGTACTGGATCAAAGTTAATAAAAGATAAGTTGTTCTGGAAATATTGTGTGTTTTATCGCAGATCTATATGTTTTTCTTGCTTATGTTCTGGGTTTATGCATAACTATGGTTGCACACACTATTTATTACTGTTGAGTGCTTGATTAATACCTTAAGAATTAGATCAGATCTATAATAAAAGCATTAATCCAAGAAGTACCTCATCACCGAGCTATGCGAAGGCAAGACAAGTCGTGTAGGGTAGCGTGAGTGCGCAAATCTGTTCGTGACCCTTCCAGTCCCCATCAAGACATCCCTAGGGTGTGGAAACATGGTTCCAGCACCCTCCCCTACTACCTCGGGTGAGAATTCAGTCTGCGCTCCACGGATTGTTGCGGAAAGGGCTGGTAGTGTGGGATTTGTTTGGCTAAAACACTTCTAAACCTGGGTCATGCCCCATCAAGCCAACAAATGGTTCTGTTGTTGGGATCGGGATCTACCTAAGTGATGGCTGATGTCAGAACACTGGAACCCTACGAAGAAAGATATTGAAGATTGTTCAGATCAGAAGCTTCATGAGTTCATGGTGCAGGAAAATAAAACCCCTCAGATATCCGAGGAAAGGTGGCTAGATCACTACATATACATGTAAATCCACGAGATCTTCTTCGTGTCTTTCTCACTAGAATTGTAGGAGTGGATCGCGAGGCTAGTAGACGGCCAAGGAAGGTGCAAGCTTGATCAGTCAATAGCGTCAACTCCAGAGTTGGTACATAGGCTAGAAGCATCTGAAGATAATATTGCATGGGTAGTAGATCATTGGATGGATCAGGTATTAAGAGGGTTTATCACTAAGTTCGTGATAGATACAACTATGAGCTACAACGAAGCGAAAAGGCGTTTTCTCAAGGGACAGTGGGGTAAGTATATCAAACGTTGAATACCTGGAATAAAATGTTGTTATGTGAAAAACAGGTTATGTGAATCCATTGATGTCTGGGGTAATGCAGAGTGGAAGAGGCTACCAAGGGATCAAAGGATTAGAGAACATTCCCCTGATTTCACTTTCGCGAGCAAATGAGGAGGAGCTCGCAGGGTTCTCTCTGAGAAGTGTGGTTCGGTTGATAAAGCAATGCATTCCATAGTTACCGCCTCCACAAACGCCATCACCCACTTCATCTATATCAACCCCATCTTCACCGACCCCTCCTCCACAACCTCCAAGGGTGGGAATGGCGAGTGTGATCAAGTTTCCTGTATTTAGAAGCGTAGGAAATGAGGTACCAGACTAGTTTTGGTTCGTGGTAAAGGTAGTATGGGAAGCCCAAGGCACTATGGATGATAACATTAAAAAGGCTACTTTGGTGAGCGGGCTGCAGGATTACGTGTTGACATGGTATATTAAGCACTCTAGTGATCATCCCAATGCTGTAATAGCGGAGATCTAGGATGAATTGAACAAAGAGTTTAGCCGACCAAAATCAGAAACTCAGTCAATCATCGGGTTTAAGGTAATTTTGATGCTTCTAGGTGAGACTCCGTGGGATTTGGATTAGTGCTTGAAGAGCACAATCTGCGAAGCTAACATGATGCTGACGGATGTGTAGCATCGCACCTGGTTTGTGGCATCTCTGACACCACACCTAAGGACAATGTTGTCACAACAGAAGATCTCAACCCAGGTTGAATCATTAGAGATAGCGATGAGGTTGCATTAAACTCCAATACAAGATCTTGGGTTGGGAGTCCAAAAAATCCACACGCAACTACAGAACCTATGCTTGGAGATGCAAACACTGAAGCAAGATCGGGTGCCCCGACCAGAGGCACGTGAAGAAGTGTGGTGTATCAAATGCAAGGGCCTCGGTCATGACAAGGATCACTGCCCTATATTTGTGAACTATGTGGTAGGAGGGGGACTAATGCCATTGAGACTGGAAGTACAAGAAAGGCCAAGTTTGGTGCCCGCACTCTGGTGTGCGATTTGCCAAGTAGGAGGAAAGAACGCGATAAATAACTGTCACCTGTTGTAGAAGTATACCCAGACTCTGCAAAACCTATATTGTAACTTCTGTAGATTAGTGGGTCATGACGAGCGAACGTGTCGGAGTTATGAGCTAATGATGGATAGGACCCTAGCCTATCAAATGTGGACTGAAATACGAAGTTTCGATCCAGTGGTAGGGGCATGCGGTGGATTCCAAGGACGCGAATGAGGAAGAGGAGGAATCGGACCTGGACGAGGGCACAAATAGCTGATCTGTTATAATTATGCGGGGTCGGGGCACTACGCTCGTGATTGTACCACCCTGACAAGAATATCTTGTCCATACTATGAGCAGTTTGATCATGAAATGGTAGATTGCCCAACGCTGATCACCCAAATGCACGAGAAAGGGGTACTACAACCCACCCTAACTCAAAATATCCAAATGATGAGGTTCGAACCATGCGAAGAGGACCTCAGTGTAAATATGGTACTCAGAAGTGGCGCAACTATAGGGGAATATAAGAGGAAACAACCCAGAGAAGATTTGAAGGTTTGCGAGGCTCCCACAAAGGAACCTGTGTCTGAGATGGAACACATGAAGGAAACATGTAAGGAAGTTGAGAAGAGCTTCACGAAGGCCTCTACTTCAGTTAGTAAGGATCAACTTGAGTCGGGAATGGATCTGTCTATGCTTATTACCTTTTTAGAGACATGCATGAAGCTGCTGCGCGACAATAAGGCAGTTAAGGGACTACTAACAGCCAATGATGCCACAACAAATGGGGAGGAATTCATAGGCCACTGTGGAACTACAATCATGAAGCAAAAGCGGCACGGTGTGCCAAAAGGGGTGCTGCGCACGACAACTACAAAAGGGTGGGTATGCCTTGAAAGATTAGGTGGAATGGGTGTGTGTACGGGTTAGAGCCCCTCAACGTCAAACATAATTTGGGTAGCCATGACGAAGCGGTTTGGGCACCCACCTACGACGAGGAATGTAGTTGTATGCTCTGCAGTCACTGCCCCAACTAAATCTGCGCATACCGAGGGTTTGATTGGTCCATGAGACCATAAATGGAACAAGGTGTGTGAATATGGCCCTATCCACGACTGGGCATGATGACACTAGGATGGCGAAGAGAATTTCCCCGACCACCGCCCCTGCAGTTCGGACTGAACACAAGAACCTAGGCAAAGGAATTCGATGGTTGTAGGAAGCCATTTGGCGCAACAGCTTAAAACTTTGCGAACTCTATGAAGAATGGGTTCAGCTGAGGAGGAAGAGCACGATGTTGGATGAAGAAATAAGCAAAATAAAAATCAAAGTTGCGCAAGCGTGCCGTGCGAATATGAGGATAAAAGGACTGGACATGGCTAGCCCTACTACGGTACTAGAACGAGCTACAACACTGCTATCATGGTTGCGACTGCACCCTACTGAACTAGGGAGCATAGAACGTGACACGAAGGATGCCTATAGCCCGGGCTAGTAGGGAAGTGGAAGCCTCGCACGGGGCGTGCGACCACCTGACTATCCATAGGAGGCCTAGTCTCAGTGCTTCAAGCAGTTGAAAGAAGGCGTGGGACTATAAACAAGTCTGCACAAAAGCTACGTGGAAAGGACATTCCATGCAGGACCAGTTGATCATCCGGATTGCAGTCACAAATAAGGGGCTACGTTGCCACATGGAGAGGCTGGGAGGTGATCGTTGACAGCACTATTTATGACAATAAGTTTGACTTACGGTGGAGAGAAGCGGGTAACAGGCCATTAAGACAAGAATTCCGAGTTAGATACGAAAAGATATGCCGCCAAGAAGGTGTTAATGACTTAGAAGTGGAGGGAAGGGTTGAATTCAAATTCACACGGTCTTATAAAAACACTAACTGGCCACCCATGCATATGTACCTGAGTGAATCCGGGATAAAAATCATGTCTAAAACCAAAGAAAGGTTTGTGGAAGAACCCTATCTGCCCTAGGAAGAGCCAGGAGAGGCGGCCACTGCCCAAGAGATTCCAAAGTCCCCACGTATGTCATGACCCTGGAAAGATAAACAAGCTATGGGGCTAGTCCAAGCATCACTTCGATTCAGTAAATTGTTAATGGAAGAAAAGGGTAAGGAAATCACTACTAAATTTGAGGAGGACGAGGAAGATCTATAAGCTCTAATCATTTAGATTGAAGCACAGGATGGAGAAGAGGAAAATGTTCCCCAAGTACCTTCAATGATAATGCTATCACCATATATCTCTTCGTGCAAAGGAACGGCTAAGATTCTGAAGGACCTAGAGGCCACGAAGAGTACGCTCAAGACCTCACTTCTTCTGGATGAAATAAGGTTTGAAGGTTTGCCTCTGGGTCGGATATCGAATATCAATTTTGAAGATTGGGATCTCGTGGATAGTGAGAAGTTTCCCTAGTTGGCTGAGGAGAAATTACTGCAGCAGAAGTGGTTACGGGGTGTGGCGAAGGTGGGATTACTCAATATAAGGTGGATACCACACTATCACCACGCGGCCATCACAATTTTGTTATCCGACAGTTACTATATCTCGTACATGATGGATATCTCTAGCTGGAAGAACCGATTCCCATCACGGCCAATCTCATACATGGAATCTCCCAGTTGCCTACTAAAGGAAACAATCCTGCAGACATAGCTGGAACGAGTAGCAATGCGGGCCTCGCCGAAGCCATGAAGGTTAAATACAAGCTGGAAAAGCTCAAGCGAGGGTATGTAATAACAAGCATCAAATACCGAGGGGTGCACCTTGCCACCTAGTTGCTAGCTGGTAAGCTCATGAGGAAATGTCATGCAGACGAGGTACCAACCTCTATCATTATGCTCGTGGAACAATGCCTAGAAGGAGTTCATTTCAACTGGGCAGAGTTTCTCTATGATGATTTTTTGATGAATTGTCGAGAAGCCTAGGAGCAAGGTAAGACTTTCCATTACGCATGGTTGCTCCTAACAATCTTATTGGTTGTAGGAAAGCTGTCGAAAGGCAGCTAGTTTCCCGATGTTGAGAAAAACCTACATGAAGCCGTGCAGTATAATTCGCTCTAGGCTATCCAAGATGCCACGAGGATTCGTGAGATCAAGGTTTTTTGGATATTTATGGAGGCAAGTATATGAACGTGGATCAACCGCAGACCACTGTTATCCTTGACAGTATACAACTGGTTGCAAAGTATGGCCGAGTTCAAGGCGATATGCATAATTTGTATATTCGGGCGCAAAAGGATCCTACTCAAGCATGGGTAAAGCTTCCATTCTTTGCAATAGATGATGCAATTTTTGAGGCAATGGCAGCATGGCCTCCATAATGGCATGCTCTAGACTTGGCCGAATTAGAAAAAAATTACATCTCAATAGTGGAAGAAAGAACTCAAGCTGCGCATTACACAGTTGGTACAAAGAATGTGCCACGAAAAGAAAACACCCTCGCAACGGGAGGCAATTGAGGTAGCAACAGAGACTATCACTGTGGCTGCTGAAGAGATTGTGGAGGAAATAACCATGGAGTAGGACATACAGGGGGAAGTGGACACACATGAATGCATAGACTTGACCACAAAATCAACTCAAATTTAGAGACTGTGCGTCCATGAGCAACCACTAGCACACAAAAAGACAAAGACATCAAGGACTTTGGAGGGAGATCTTCTTGCCAATAGGGAACCAGTGTGTAATATCACTAGGAGTGCTCTGAAGGAATTGATGACAGAGTGAACAACTGTGTTGGGGGTGCTCAGAGTGTAGCTACAGGCATTATAGGTGCGACCCCTAGGAGGGATGATAAGGAACCTAGCAGACGATACATCCACAACAGAATAGATGGTGCGTGCCCACACAACGAACACCTTAGGATTACCAGCAAGCATTGTCATAGCATAAGCCAAAGGTAACATGAGAAGTTGGGGGTTTAATTTGTCTGCACTTCCCAGAGAAACCCTATACCAGCTGCAGGATAGGGTAATCACAGAGATCTGCTCCAGGGAAATCCACACCCTCCTCATCTTGACAAAGCAAAAGGGAAATCTAGACCAAGTCACTCTCTAGCGTGATGACTTGGTCGCACACAACCAAGAATTGGAACAACCCATGGTAGAGGTTCTTAGTAGTGTACCAGAGTTGGCTGTGCCAGCAGAACTCCCAACAACCAATAATATTCATCATATAGCCGCAGTATTCCGTAAGGCTCAGGAGGAGGCTACGAAAATTCAGTGGGAATTGAACTTGCAGATCATGGAGCTAAGACTAAAAGTACAACCCCCAACACCACTGAAATTTAGAGAGAAGCGCCGTTGCATCCTTTAATAAGGATTGGCAGTAATTGAGCACACTATACAGGATTGCAAGGGATTGTTAGATCAGTCCCTTCTTACACTCACATCACTGCAGGAAGACCCAATGCTGCAGCTAGTAGAAATAGATGCATGAGATTTGTAGTAGGCCTATGATAATGTTTGAGGGACCGTGTAGAAAGTTTCCATTACTCAGCGATTGGTCAAGATGAGGGAGGCCTAAGCACTCAAGACATAATTCGACGTTGCTCACCAGAAAGAAGAAGTCCTTAAAGAACTCATCCAGCCGTGGCCTGATGAGGCATTTGCGGTCACCGCCAGCATTGATGGAAAGCTAGCCCATGTGTAGGTAGTATACGAACTCAAAGAAGAAAATGAAGCTGATAATGATGTGTCAAAGGCTCGTGCACAACAAGTACAGAAGATGGTAGAATAATGTGTTGCAAGAGTAAGCAAAGCGCAAAAGTTGTTGAATAACATCTGCGCAAAGATCATCGCACCAGTTGAGTGACTCGGGATGAGTCATGATGATTGTGTTGGGGGCCTATTGGGCAGTGGATCCCCCACGTAATGGTTTTGGGGCTCAAAGCCCGCAATTTTGGGTAAAGGTATTGTAAGGGTTCCGTGAAGTGCGTGGAGTGCGAATTGTAATGGGTCCAGTCCAAGAGTAGTCTGTCCTAAAATATTATAGGTTAATCTAGAATGTGTCAGCTTGTCCATGGTTCGCAGACCATGGGAATGTATAAATAGAGCAAGGATCTAGGTTTAGAAAGCAGTTCTTGATAGTAGCGTTTTGGGAAGATCTGATGTATTATGGGTTTGTAATTGCAATATTCGCTCTAAGTCTGTAAGTCCGAGTCATGGGTGTTAGTAGATAGATAGAGGCTCTACAGTTGTGTGCACAGAGGCCTGGTAGAGTTCTCAGCTATGTGTGTGGACCCCTGCAGCTGAGTGCGTAGGGTGGAATGCGAATGTACTAGATCAAAGTTAATAAAATATAAGTTGTTCTGGAAACATTGTGTGTTTTATCGTAGATCTATATGTTTTTCTTGCTTATGTTCTGAGTTTATGCATATCTATGGTTGCGCGCACTGTTTATTACTGTTGAGTGCTTGATTAATAACTTAAGAATTAGATCAGATCTATAATAAAAACATTAATCCAAGAAGTGCCTCATCATCGAGCTACGTGAAGGCTAGACAAGCCGTACAAAGTAGTGCGAGTGCGTAGATTGGATCATGACCCTTCCAGTCCCCATCAAGACATCCCTAGGGTGCGGAAACTTGGTTCCAGCACCCTCCCCTACTACCTCAGGTGTCAGTCTACGCACCGCATATTGTTGTCTAAAGCGTCAATAGTGCAGGATTTGTTTGACTAAAACACTTTCGAACCTGGGTCAGGCCCCATCAAGCCAACATGTCTACGTGATGTACTTGTTCCTATAGGATGTCTACAACATCCCCTGTTTTATTACAAAAAAGTAGGCCGAAAGCTTAGGAATTGGCCTAAAAGGTGGAATGGAGCTTGGGAAATGTGGATAAAGGAAAATAAAGCATGGAGGTGGTGGAAACTACCTAGAAATCAAGCAAGGGCTTCAAAATGGGTAGATTTGCTCAGTGGGAATGACAAGTTTTTCTTATAAAACAAGATTTCGAATTGAGATTTTAGTGGATTTTGGCGACATGGGTGGATGAGGCTTGAATGAGGTGAAGCTCCCTACAATGTAGAAGCTCGTGCAACAATACACATAATTGTCTACATCTATCCATAAATTCATCTATACATGGGAAAGACTTATTAAATAACTGAAAATTACTTGTACAAAAATTAGAAATTCGAGAAATAGTGAGCAAGTAAATCTATCAAATACCTAAGCTAACCAAGTGAAAATGAAATGGGGTAGATTTTGTTATTAAATAGAATTTTTTTGTGATATAATGAAAGTGGAACCAACTTGATTGAAGCTTGTCATAATGCTCTAAAAATAGCATAAATTTGATGCTATTGGCCACAAAGGAGTTCCAGAAATCTATATTTGGGAATATGCAAGCTAATCCAAGAAACTCAATGACTAATATGACCTTCCAAATCTTTTCCAATGATGAAATGATGCTTGTGACCCTGCAAAATAACTTACATTAACCATTTAACCCAATCCTACAACAAGAAATCATTAATACTAAATGCAGAAGTAGAAAGAAATAAGGGCAAGAGATGGATGTGAATAAGAAGTGAAAAGAATAAAAATCAAATGATACAAAAGAGCTTTGAGGCTCCTGGGATGGCCAAGCCTAAGGAAACTCAGAGACATATGGAGGAGAACAAGATTTAGAAGTTGAACATGACACCAATCTTCATTATTTTCATCAATACAATTACATCCCTCCAAGAAAATACATTGGAGTTGCAAAAATACGAGTTCTCTCCACAAGAAGACTAATCAAAATCTACCCCTAGAGGAAAATTTGACTTGGTACTTATAAAAAATGATTAGGAATAATTACCCATGAAAGGAGGAAGCTTTCCCTACCATAATCCTTTGATTATTCAATCTGGTTCCCAATACTAGGAATCTACATTAAATGGAAGGGAACACATTCCTAGATTTTTTCAATCATTGGAGTTCCAAAATATGTGCCATAATTCCATAATATATTGTTGATTTATTTTTAATATTGATCCTCGTGTATTAGGGAGCAAGTCCCTAGATTATCTCCTCCTCCAATCTTCATAATCTTCCCAATATTCTCATAATATTCCACAAAAAAAATAATATTAGGCACAAATATGCAATTATTCATAAACCTTCATAATGAATATACTAAAGTTAAAAATAGATTATCTAATGCAAAAGAGAGGTTTAATTTACTGAAGGATAGTCAGATGGGCCTTAATTTATGTTTAATTCAAAGGCATGTTCCTTTATTTATGTCTAATTTAAAAGCCCATCAACAATGATGAGGGGGGGGG
>APFE030697689.1:40192-111505 GCA_000404065.3 Pinus taeda
CGAGGTTAAATAGTGATGGTTTTGGGGCACATGGTATTGTGCACCCATGGTATTCTGCCCGTGGTATTATATGTAATGGAGCCTATAAAAGGCTAGAAGGACTTCATTGTAACGCATGGCCTGGAGGTGAGCGGTGAAGGCTCACTTGGCCGGATTGGCCAAGGTTTTGGCCAAGGATAATGAAATTTCATTATAATTGGGTTTTTCCCCGGATTTGGGGTTTTCCCGGATAAACATGTGTATTTATGTGTTTATGGTTATTGCTGGTTAATTTTATATTTATTTCTCTCAGTAATTCTCCGTAATTAATTTGTGTTCTCGGGTAAATTTCTTAACAATTCTCTCTTTGGTGGGGAACATCTCGTTCAAGGGATCTGGAAAATCCCAAGAACCAAGCCAAGGAGATTTCGAATAGGTATCCAGGTGCATATTGAGAACATCATGATTTTCTGAAGCAACAACTAAAACCAAGAAAATATCTTGATAAGATTGTTCTAAGGGACTTAGCAGCATAGCATCACCAAAAGAATCAACCTAATCGGGGAAGGAATGATCCACGGGTTAGTGGAGATAAAGATGATGTTGATCAAGGCGACATGTGGAGTTGGGAGAGTAAAAATTCCCATTAAAGCATAATCTTTGAAAAGACATGCCCTCAAGCTCCCATATGGAATATTTGTATTTATGACATATGGGATGTTGCCATTTGCAGCACCAAAAGAAAAAGGACAATTGATTGATGGTGACAATTTTTCCTTCATGAGGAAAATAGAGCACCCAGAACAAAGAGGAGACCACACAAAACAGGGCATGGGTCTAACTTCACCCAAGTAGAAGGCTGTAATTAAATTCAAATCTACAACTTCTACTTCTGACTCGACAATATTCCTTTCCAAAGTAATGGGAAAACTTGTGAGAATACCATAAGGACGAGAGCCTCTTTCATCAAAGGCATCAGAGGTGTTTAGGGACTAGTTGAGAGGTGGAGAGCCAATAACTTTCCAACATGAAATAGACATGATGTAGGTGGAAGTGCCTTCATCCATGATAGTTTGATGGATCGTCTTTCCTTTTATAATTACTTGAATAAAAAATTAAATTTGATGAGGAAGACGAGGAACATTGCTTTCTAGATCGAAAGTAATCAAGATGGATTCAACATCATCGATGCCTCATATAGTAGACAATAATTATTTCCGCTGTGTTGGACAAGTTTTGAGAACTTCCAAAGTTGACCTCACCAAAGGTGCTTGTGCTAAATCTTTGACAATACTGTAATGTTGAGCAGCTCTAGTGTTCGGATTATAGGATGAATTCTTAAGCACACCTTTGGGAGGCGGTTGGATGACAGATTAATTATTAGGTCTTTCAATATGGAGAGGACTAGAATTGGGTGGAGTGGAAGTAGAAGGTGTATCAACGACTTTCTTTTCCATTGTATGCTTTTGAGGAGTTTGATTATCTTTCGATCTAGTGGCTATATAGATAGGTAGTGAACCCATCATCATGTAAACCTGAGAACCAGATGAGGTAGAGGATTGTGGTTGGTCTACCAACTGAGTCTGCTAAGATAGAAATGTCTCTTTCAATACAATCAAGGTCCCTTTCAATAAATGACTAACTTTTGCAAGCCGGGGACAATCCTTGGTGTAATGAGCTTCCTTGGTGTAATGATCTTCCTCACAAATGAGGCAAGGATATTTCGTCTTTCATTTGGAGGCATCATCAACAGATGAATTAGGAGGATCCTTTTTTTGGGGTATCAGATTTTGCTTTACATTTACCCTTCTTCTTACCTTTCGAGGCTTTGTATGCCCCGATAGAATGAAGGGAATTGACGTTGGAGGTTTTACCAGGATTCGATGGGTGTTTGAAAGGATGATTATAACTAGTATTCAAAACAGATTTTTTCTTCAAAGAAGCTTTAGTGGAAGTTTGAGATACTGTTCCAATTATACCATCAACATGTGGTACATATGGAGACTTCGAGGATGCTGGATCTGAAGATGGCCTTAGAGCATCGGACAACTTTTCATACGTGTTAGATTGTGAATAAACCAAATCCAAACATCGGGCATGGGAAATAGCTTGATCCTCAGTAACACAACCTCCCATTGTTATATCTGCAACGATTTTGTTTATGAATGACATGATGAACCATTCAATCAACAACTCATTAGGGATTTCAAACTTGATGAGGTGACACCGACGTATCCATTCATGGATGTGATCAGATATATGGGTTGCAGTATCTGGTTTTAGAAATGTGAGCAAGTGGGTACCAATTTCATAATGAATCAGTAATTGGAAGTGGGGTAGGAAGGCCATGGCCAAAGAGTTGAAGTGTGCATAGGTACTTAGAGGAAAATCGATGTACCAATTTTCGGTGACACCTGTCAACATTTGCTGAAAGAGGCGGAGATGAACCGAATCATCAACGTAGGAATTGGATGAACACCATAAGTGATATGTCATCACATGGGCATGAGGATCCTCTTTAGCTTTTCCTTCAAATTTAGGGAAATTGCTTAGAATTTTATTGGGAACTGGAGGCCAATAAGAAAAATGAATAATTGGATCATTAGTAAGCCTCGAGACATCGACGAGTTCCAATGTTGCTAAAAATGGAAATTGCGGGTTAAATGGGATATAAGGTGTTTGATAAGGGCCAGTCTACGGGTTCCAACCTTGTCGGTAAGGATTCTTCCCCCAAAGTGGAGGATTTTGACCATAAGGGGCTTGGTTTTTCCTCCACTGAGGGATACCTTGACCATAAGGTGGATTCTACCCAGGGTAGGGTTGATATAAACCTGACATAAGCCATTGAAAACCATAAGGAGGATAAACATTATGTGCAGAATATGGATATTAAGGTTGATGCACCTACTGAACCTCATAATAAAGCTACTGACCCTGCTACTATAGGGGTTGACCTTGCAAGGTTTGACCTTGTTGATATATAGGTTGAGTTTTCTGTTGCAGGGGTTGACCTTGTGCTACAATGGTTGACCTTGCGGATACAAGGGTTGGTTGGGTTGTTGTAAAAAGTGCATTTGTTGTTGCAAAGGCTGTTGAAACTGCTACAAAGGTTGTCCTTGTTTCAATAAAGGTTGTTGAATAGTCCCTGGAGGGATTCCCTATTAGTACTGATAAGTTCCAACTAGGATTTGACCATATGCACCGAGAATAGGATTTTGACCAGATTGCACATGAGGACCTGGTTGTGGAATATAAGGTGGATTTTGCAGTGCTTGTAAACCATATGAAACATAATACTATTGGAGAGGTATCCAGGCCATGTAAGGCTATCGATGCTAGATATCACCTGCCCTGGATGGATTAAACAGATTAGGAATACCACTAGGATTAGGTTGACTCACTCAAACCATGTGAGGTTGTGATCCCGTCACATGGGTCCCACCTAAAACAAGAGGGATATTTATATTTCCTCCACTTGATGGGGGGACTGAGGAACTTACAGACGTATAAACCAAAACTCTCTGTTGTACCGGAATGGAAGGTTTAAACAATGGTAACAGTTGTGATGGAATTGTTGGTTGAATTGGAACTGAAGTAATGATAGTTTGCACAAGGATATGAGAGGTCACGTTAGGAATAAATGAACCAGAAGTAGGCATATCATTTGATGACCAAATTAGATTTTTGTATAAAGAAGAAGCACTAGTTGAGCCAAGGTTGTATAACCATGTGGAAGTAGAGGCCCATTGTTTTCAAGAGGCGATTGTGATGGAAATCCTCCTACATAATGAAAGCCTTTTGGAGGAAAGTAATATTTGGATTCATTATCAACATTAGGAGTGTGAGTAGTGGAGACTTTTGGAGGACCTTGAGGAGAGGTTGGAATCTCACCTTCTGAACCCATAGGTTGAAACAATTGGTGAGGAGGAATCCAAGATGGACAAGGAGATAACTCCAAAGGAACACCAGGTCGATTTTATGGACTATAGGGATGTTAAGGAGATATCCCAAATGGGTCGAATAAGGGATTTAGAGGATATAAAACAAATATCTGTGGAATCTCAAGGGTTTCTGGATTAGACTCCTTAGACAATGATGAGTCTCGAGGTGGAGGGTGAAAAGCAAGGGGTTGGATACTTGGGACAATTCCAAGTTCAAAGCCTTGATCTTGAATTGACTGTGAAAGTTCAGGGTGAACTCCTTGTGAAGACACTTCAGTATCCGACAACGAAGGGGAAATGTGAGGTGAACTCAATGGTCCAACCATGATGACTCAAAAGTAGAAGGAGAAGAGATGATTCATTGAGGGCTAATTAAAAATAAAATTTATAAGGAATTACTCGATGTGAGGCCAAGAAGAAACTGCATGGGTTCGACATGTTATCATTGGAAGTTAATTTTATGACATGAAACAAAAAATAAATAAAAAAAGGGTAATGTTACGCAAGAGGGTTTACAAAGTATCTACTAACCATTATATACACCTTAGTTGAAACCAAGGACTTGATGTACGATGACCGATCTCCTCGAATTTTGTGTTCGGTGTATCACATTTACAAGGCAGATGACTCGATTACCTATGGCTAAAAGATATCAATGTAGTGGGGTCTCCCAATATATACTCGATGGTATAGGGATCAGAAGTCCATATTAACGTTGTCTAATGCATAACTGTTTGATGAGATAATCCCTATATACTTGCCATACTGTTATTGGGAAATTTAGTGTCCATTCAGAGCTGCTAGTCCCACTAAGACGGGTAGCTATCTTAGAAACAAACAAACTAAAGTTACTTATGTTTTCCTTTATGAGAAGTAAATTAGAGAGAAGCAAAGAGTGCCAACCTCAGTCTTTTGCTTGGCTCCTTGCTTGTTTCCTCTCCCCTTTGACAGATCTTTCCTGCTCCTTCCTCGCTTGTCCCGCTTCAGAGAACACCTGTAAAGTCAAAGCAGCATAATACCATCAAGGCATAGAGATCTATAATCATAATCAATATAGGATCAGATATATATTGACCACAAAAATTCATATATCAACTCAAACATACAAGAATGTGGAGGAAAACTTAAATAGCTTTATTGATAGAAGGAGTAGAAGAGAGGATTACAACCCATTGGTCTGACCCAGCGTCATCCTCCCAGCATGAAAGCCTTCTTCACCTCATGAAAATCTTAGATCACGCAACACTATGATGTTCCAGAAAGAAACCAACAACACTTCCTTACAAAATACAAGATTCGAGCCTTTGGATCTCTGGGATGAGCGATCCATATATAGATGTTTGTAGGTGGGTGAGTCAGCTTCTGGGATTTTGATTAGTGTCCTCTCTCTGATAGTCCTTGGTTCCACTTGGAGATTCATGATCTCTTACTCATCCCTGGGCAAATTCAGAGAGGAAAGTGTCAAATGGGTAGTTTCTAGAAGATTCTCTGGGTTTCAACCTAGCCAAGTGCTTCTTCCATTTGTCTGCTCTCACTCATTGCACCCACAGAAGGGATTTTCAGTATGCATTGCACTTTTTGCGTGTGGCAGGTGAGATGCATCACACCCTTAGCACTGAGTAGTCTGTATGGTCCAATTTTGACCAGTTCTGAGCAGTTTTTTATGGAGAACTTCTGGGAGATGATGTAATTAGCTAACCTTGCTCCTTTAGGGTATGAAACAACACTTTTAGGGACTTAGAAGCCCTTGGTTTATGGAAACATGTGATTGGGGTTGTAGTTCCCAAATATGTCTATAACACATACTGAAGTGCCTTCTATATACCCAGACGTATTAGAGAACCATCGATATACTTCCGCACTCGGAAGGGATTTCATCCCCAGGACACAATGCATGTAGTTAATGACAGCTAATATGTTTGAGATGATGAAACACATCTCTAGCCTAAACCTATAGATCTTTGCATTAGGTTACAAATGCTCCTTAGGTTGATTGAGGTAAATTTTAAGTTTATCTTCAATTAAGTTTCGGTTTGATGGCTCAACGATATCACCTAAATTCTTATGATGCAACTAAATAATAAAAATGAAATCTGTTCATTTGATGAAGGCTAAACTAATGAAGGAACAAAGACAACCAAATAATGCATAAATCAAGCAAAACACATCAAAACATAACTCTTTATCTTTCCAATGCAAAATGTAAAAATTAAATCTAATCATTCACTTTCACTAACAAATGCAATAATATGAGAAACAAAAATCACTTTTGTTTCACTAAGATGCACTAATATTTTGTTCTTTTCCTTTCACTTTGAATCAACAATGCAAACTAATGCAATGAGCAAAGGAAAAATGAAATCTAAAACAACTAAAACGAAAATTTTATTCACTTATGGTTTCGAATGCAAATCGTTTAAAAAATACTTAAATGAAGAAATCTTTAAATTTTATTTTTGAAACAAAGAAATCAAAACAAACATCCACTTTCAGTCCTACCAAAGAAAACAACTGTAATCTATGTTTGACAATGAAGAAAAACAAATTTTCAATGAACCAATATGACTCAATACTAACGAAAATAACTTCACAATCATTAATCGAAAGCAACTTTAAAATGGTGTCCTGACTGCAGCAAGACTCCTAAATGGAAAACAATCAATCTCACAGAAACATACCAAGCAATGAGTGGAGGGTGACCTAGAAACCCTAAAATGCAATCAAGCTTCAAACACACATCAACAAAGCCAAGAGACAATTGCAATCACACAAGGATATCAATAAAGACAAACACACTGTAGTTACACTGGAAAATCACTAACGAAGGTTGAAAAACACTCAAACAAGAAGAAACCCTAATTTTTCTTCTATCCTCAGGGATCATCATGCCTATTAAAGGAAAAAGGGCGATGAAAGGCAAATCAGCACAACCGTAATTTGAAAATCAGCACTGTCAATGCTTCTATCACTACAGAAAACATGTTGGGTGAGAAAAATGAGGAAAAATTAAAAAATATTCAAGATCAAAGCAAGTTTAACATTCTCAGGCAATAACTAGTGATTGAAAATATCCATAGTGATGCACAAAAGCCAATAAATCGACGTTTGGTCAAACTCATAATAGAATATGATCGAAGGAATGGATGGAAAGGGTTATAGCTTGCCCAGTGGAGTTTCCATTTTTTTGTCTAGGTAAATCCTCTCTATGGAAAGAGATGATCCCTCTATCCCAATGAGTGGGACTAGGATCCTATGTTACAATCTACATGACACTTTCATAAATTACAATCGTAATGAGAGAAGAGGAATATAGCCTACCTTGTTCTAATGAGCACTCCTTTTTTGAACATCTCGAATTGCTCACTCCCCAGGCTCAGCTCTATTTCTCACAACATTTGAATACCTACACAAGAGATCAGAGACACAACAAAGCATAAAAGTATAACATGCATAATTGATAGTAATCCATTTAAAATATCAAGGAGCATTAAGATAAATGATGTATTAAGACAAACATTTATGGAAAGTGAACCAACAATTGTATATGTTAATAAAACAAATGAGAAAGCATAGAACCAAGCCTTGATGTGAATAAGATCTCCTTGAGTGAATGTGCAAGTCTAAGCTCAAGCTCTCCAAGCACTCCTCCAAGTCAAATGAGTTGTATATAGGCACTATCTCATCATAAGGGTGAAAATAATTAGATACCAGCCATTTGGGAATGGGAGAGGATGAATATGTAAGTAGGGAGAGGGAGTTAAGATCTCTCCAAAGATAGGGGAAGGCCCTCATCTCAAGGAGGTCGCTCATAGGGATACGATCAAAGGGAAATATTAGGAGAATTTGACCACATCCACATTGAACAACCTCCAGCTCATCATTTTGGAAGCCTCTAGATCACAAAGCTTCTTGTCCTCTTTGGGAAAACATGCCTTGTAGGGATCAATGTGAGTATCCAAGTAAAAAGAGCACTAGCAGCGCGAGGCTAATATGGTGCAACTTGACATCAACAGTAGTTGCAAGTGTCACAGTTACGCTAGTCCTGAAATTAGGGTTTTAGAGCTTACTTCTTCAGGGAAGGCTCAAGGCATCTTTCCATTAATGTTTCAAGGAGTATCTGAACTTCATAATAGGATGGGTACACTACATGATTTCCAAGTTTTGGGCACTTCAAGGTATGACACAGGGAAGTGCAAGAGGCATGACAAAATAATATGTAACATGCACCAAGATCCTAATAAAGTGGAACTTATTATTGATACGATTCATCCTCAAATGAAACAAGTAATCTCCATACATCTTGATACAACTTTGATTATCATAGTTAATCGCAGTAGGACCCAAATAATTTTTGAACAAGTCTGTCAGAAGCTTCCTTAACCAAACAACTTCTTTTTCCACTTCACATGAAGCCGCATATTCTACCTCTGCACTACTCAATCCAACAAGATATTTCTTCCTACTCATCCATGAGATCATAACAGCTCCCAGACTAAAGCATCCTCTAGTAGTGCTCCTCCCATTGGTCTCACTGCCACCCAAATTAGGGTATGTGAAGCCAATCAGCTTGACTTCCTTACTATCATACTTTAGGTAGTGATGTATAGTGCCATGATGATTCCTCATTATATGTTTGGCAATTATCTAGTGAACATGACGAGGCTCCAACTGAAAGTTACTACGGATTTTTACGAAAAAACATATATCTGGCCTAGTATTTACCAGATACATCAAGGAACCCACCAATTGTCGATAAAAGGTAGGATCCACGAGATTCGATTCAGAGCTTCTCAACTTCTTAAGATTGGTGATCATAGGAGTAACCATCGGCTTGGATTCCATCATCCCAAATTTTTGCAATAACTTGATGATTTACTTTCCTTGCCTCAAATATATCTCCCTAGGTCTCTGCCATACTTATAGACCTAGGTAGTAGTGCATCAGTGCTAGATCCTTGATCTCAAGTTCCGCTGCCAACATCTTCTTGCATTCTTGAATTCTTCGGTCTACACTGGTGCTGAATAGATCATCCACATATAGTAGAATAATAACTGGCTCATTATTCATGACCTTGATATATAGATTCAAATCATCCATACTCTTCATGAACCCAATCCTAAGAAGATATGCATCCATTATTTCATACCTTGCCCTTGGTTATTGCTTCAAGCCATATAGAGCCTTCTTAAGTCTGAAAACATGAGATTCCTTGCTATTCACTTCAAATCCTTCATGTTGCTCAATGTACACTTCCTCATCAATGGTCCCATTCAGTAATACCATCTTAACATTCATTTCATGGATATTCCACCCCATTGTGGCAGCTAGTGAAACCAATGACCTAATAGTAGTGTACCTAGTAGTAGGTGCAAATGTTTCTTCATAGTCAATGCCTTCCTTTTGACAGAAACCCCTTGCAACAAACCTTGCCTTGTACTTGTCTATACTTCCATCAACAACATGTTTGATATTATAAATCCACTTCGATGTGACAACCGATTTATCACTAGGTCTAGAAACAATTTTCCAAACTCCATTCTTCATGATGGATTGATATTCTTCCTACATAACTTGCTTCCAAACCTCTTCATGCCTAGCTTCTTGCAATGTAGATGGCTCAACTTCAATCAACTTTGTCATATATGAAGCATAGCCATAATACCTTTTTGGTTTCTTACTTTCCTTATAGGATGCTTTCATAGCTTCATGTCCTTCAACATCTTCTAATGTATCTCTCAACCAATATAGCCTTTTCCTTGTGGTTGGGATAACCACAGATTGAATAGGCTCAATTGGTCCTTCTTCTTCACCATTTGGAGTAGATTTATGATGAGCTTCATCTTCTTCAAATACAAGAACTTCTTCATCATCAAGATCAATAGGAATATCCTTTGATTTCTTGTAAGCTTGATTCTCATCAAGTATGACATCCCTGTTTACTTCAATTTGTCTTCCCTCCTTTATGTAGATTCTATAAGGTTTTGAGGAAAGACTATAACACATGAATATTCCCTTGATGCTTGTCGAAGCCAACTTCTTTCACTTGTCCTTTGGAACATGGACATATGCTAGACTTCCAATATGCGGAAATGATCCACAATCGGCTTATTTCTTGTGAATACTTCTTCCGATGTAGTATTATCATGACTCTTATAAGGGATTCTATTTTGAACATACACAACAGTCATCACTGCTTCACCCCATAATAAATTCGATAGATCTTGATCAAGGAGCACACTTCTAATACCTTCTTCAATTGACCTATTCTTTCTTTTGACCAATCCATTTTGTTTGGGATATTAGGGAACAATGAGCTCCCTCTTAATACCTGCATCCTTATTATGTGTAATTAAATATTTTGAGGTGTATTCCCCACCATTTTTAGACCTTAGAGTCTTTATATTCTTTTCGGTTAGGGATTTGCACGTTAACCCTAAAATCCTTGAACTTGTCAAATACTTCATCTTTAGTTTTGAGTAGATAGAACCATGTCTTCCTTGAATGGTCATCAATGAATTTTACATAGTAGAGATGACCTCCAAGTGTCTTGTAAGACATGGACCTTCACACATCAGAATGAATGAGATCTACTATTTCTTTAGATCTAGATTCACTATGATGAAATGTCTTTCTAGTATGCTTCCCCAAAGAGAATCCCTTGCATACACCTTCATTGTCAAGCTTCATATTCGAAATTCCATTGACCAATTGACTAAGAGTAGGGATGAACCTATAATGAAAATGGCCATACCTTCGATGCCATAGTTCAATGGGACTTATTTCCATATGAAAAAGATCTTGAGGAGATGGAGTGATAACTCGATAAAGACTTCCTTCTCAAATTCCAATAATCCTAGCTTTGTCAATACTAGAGTTCTTTCCCCAAACCAATACGTTTCCATCAAAAAAAGAAATTATTTCCCCTTTATATTCCAAACAAGAAATAGAAAGTAAATTGTTTTTCAAACCTGGAACATAGAGAATGTTGTTGAGATGAAACTTCGATCCATTGTCCAACTTTAATGATGTATATCCCAGGCCTCTAACAACATAGATTTTGTTGTCACAAAATTCCATTGCATGGGAGGATGATTCCTTTGATAGTGTGTGTATTTTCCTACTTTCACTTGAAATATGTCTCAATGCTCCACTATCAATGACCCATGAATTATCATCAATAAGAGATCCTGTAAGGGCAACCAAGAATGCATGACTCTGTTTGATTCTCCAATCTTGATAATTACTTGTGAGTGTGTTGGCTTATTTTACTTCTTTATTATCTTACCTTTCGTCAAGCAATTATACAAACACGAAGATCACAAAACAGGAGACACAAGATATAGGCACATGCCGGGGAAAAACTACCCTTAAGGGAAACCCTAGACCAGGACTAGACTTTCCCTCCACACCATGTCAGCATCCAAGATCTTCGACTATGTAGTAGATCCCAGAAGCACACAACTTTCAAAAATAACAAAAGCTTAGGAGACTTCAATCTCCTAAACAAGACCATGAAACATAGAGAGAGAGGCACCAAAACTTTGATTTTTCTCCTCTAGAGACCTCCCCAAACTCACACTTATTTCCTCCTTCCGGTAGCAGACTTCACATCCCCAACCCTTCCCAAAAGATATCTAATTTCTTGTGAGAGTGATTATTCCAAATGAATTTGACTTCCTTCTTTTTATAGCCTTCTTATCGGTCGAACAAGGGTCTATAGACCGAATTGATCTTTCTTAGGCCGACATGATGTGGAGGACACATAATTCATATTTTGCCTAATATAAAACCTTTTTACATGATCTAAAAGCCCAAGAAGGGTCTCTTCGAATGTAAAATGACTCTATAAACACAATATTAATCCTAGGAGTCAACAATGGGGACTTTTACTAATATGATGATGCGCCAAGCATGAAACCCATGCTTTAACAAGTCATTGTTACAATAATAAAAATTCTTTTCTTTATTCTTTTAACAAGTACATGACATAATGACTCAAGTACATTATTTAAGACCGAACATAATTACTTTTTGCAACAATGTGGTCCTTTTGAAATCCTTGAGAGGATTGGGGCAGTAGCCTATATGCTATGTATGCTTCTTTAGATATTGTTTAGGATGTTTTCCATGTTTCTTTGCTTAAAATATATGTGGAAGATTATGTTGGAAATAATACTGACAGGGGGGACGTGAATTAGTATTATCAAATCAAACATTTTTTCATTTTCATACTCAGACATATATACACTACTTATGTTAAGGGAACCTGTGTGTACACGCAACTGTGTTTAATGCAACTAGCGTATATCCAGTAAACTTATGATTTAGTTAGTTGATCTTCAATGAGTGCATCAAAACATTAATAACCATATGAACAGTAAACAGGTGCAGTAAAAACAGAACAGATCATCACACATAAGAAGCACACATGAACACCATGATATAAGGTGGAAACCCAATGTGCGTGAAAACCACCTGCTGCAATTCATCTCTATCTTCTTTTAATTAGAAACTTCTTTCTACAATGGTTATGTACTGGTGCAGTCTTATACCGGTACGCAGGCTTCTACCTGTAGATGGCTACAACATTCTCTTGTTCTCCAGACTCTCCTGGAAGGGAGCTACAACCCCCTTAGCTCTTGTACTAGCTGAGGTACTAGTATGTAGATGCTGACCTATAGAAGGCTACAACCTTCTCTTTTCTTCCAGTGACCACGTTTCATAAATTTTCAGACTGGATACTCCTAAAGCACAACACCATAATTTGAAGGCCACATTTCAACCAATTTTCATACTAGACCCATCAACAACATTGAAGCACAAAATTAATCATCACTACAATAGACCCATCAACTACACCTACATCATTAATATTTAAATCACCCAATACTAAAACACTGAAACCCTGTCAACAACACAGTCACCAGAACACAGAACAAACAACAAAGCTCTACAACAATAAATAGATCCAACTGCAACTTCAAATATCATATCTCATAATGTATATGCTACTATGATGAACCAAACTGGTGTACATATGTGCTTTTACCAAAGCCAACCCGCGTACAGATCTGCAAATATTTACTCATAACTTTGCAACTGTTCCAGACATCAGTCATGCCTAGATCATAACATTCATACCATAAAACATGCGTCAATAATTCAGATCTAGTCTATCACATAATGATAGTACATTCCAAGCCTTATGATCCCGATCCATCATCCATCATTAACTGCATAGGTGCATCCTTGATTCAGATCGAACTAAGCATCTCAAACCCATAACGCGCATACTAGATCTCACACTTCATCAGATATGCAATCCTTTCTCACCACCCCTCTTGGCCTAATGATCTTCTCCTTATATAGGTTTAGGCCTCTCTCAATACCATGGTCCAAAACCATGTAGGAAGAATACCTTGGACCCAATACCTGGGGTCAATACCATGGACCAATACCAAAATACCATGGACCAGAGCTTAGTTTTCCAACATGTACGCACCTTTCGTTTTGTGAACCTGCGTGTGTACGTATACACGCCTTTTGTTCCACTCACTTGCGTGTATACACACTTTCATCAAGGTTAACCTGCGTATACCTCTCTCTTGACCTGCTGTACTATGATCTATCATCTGATTGATTTGCCACCAAGGACAGCACCTATATCATACCTCTGAGTGAGTTTCCATGACATTTTTATCGGGAAATATAGTGTCCACTCGGGGCTGCTAGTCCCACTAAGACTGGTAGCTATCTTAGAAACAAATAAACTAAAACTACTTTCGCTTTCCTTTATGAGAAGTAGATAAGAGGGGAACAAAGGACACCAACCTCAATCTTGCACTTGGTTCCTTGCTTGGTTCCTCTGCCTTCTGACAGATCTTTGCCACTCCTCCTTCGTCTACCCAGCTTCAAAGAGCACCTGTGGAATCAAAGCAGCATAATACTATCGAAGAATAGAGGTATACAATCATAAACAATATAGGACCAGTTATATATTGACCACACAAATGCATATATCATCAAACGTACAAGAATGTGGAGGAAAACTTGAATAGCTTTATTAATATCAATAATAGCAAAGAGGATTATAACCCATTGTTCTGACCCAATGTCATCCTCTCAGCATGAAAGCCCTTCTTCACCAGATGAAAAGCTTAGATCACCCAACACTATGATATTGCACCAGGAAGCCAACAACACTTCCTTACAAGATACAAGATTCCAGCCCCTTGGATCTCTGTGATGAGGGATCCATATATAAATGATTGTAGGGGGTGATTCAGCTTCTGGGATTTTGATTAGTGTCCTCTCTCTGATAGTTCTTGATTCCACTTGGAGATTGATGATATCTTACTCATCCCTGGGTGAATTCAGAGAGGCAAGTGTCACAGGAGAAGTTTTTGGAAGATTCCATGATCATCCACCTTGCAAACTGTCTCTGCCATTTGTCTACTCTCGCCCATTGCACCCTACAGAAGGGATTTCCAGTATGCATCGCACTTTTTACATTGAGCAGGTGAGATGCATCACACCCTTTGCACTGGGTAGTCTGTATGGTCCAGGTTTGACCAGTTCTGAGCAATTTTCCATGGAGAACTTCTGGGAGATGATGTAATCAGCTGACCTTGTTCCTTTAGGGTGCGAAGCAACACTTTTAGGGACTTAGGAGCCCTTGGCTTATGGACATGTATGATTGGGATTGCAGTGCCCAAAAATGTCTATAACAGTTGCCCCTAAAGCATGAAGTCGTTAATCTTTTGATGTCTGGTGGAAGGCGACCCGTAATAAGATACAATACAATACATTATCTTCATAATATTTTTCATGATCTAGCTATGGCGGGCATTCCCATGCTCAGCTTTATAAATTCATTTTCATGTACATAGGATAGACAACCATTTGTGTAGCAGACTGATGATTCAGATGGAGTCATCATCATTTGATTCGGATGACCATCTATTTGGGGATGATGTACATTTGATGTCTTTATGTTCCTGAATATATCGCAGCTCTGATGGATGAAACTAGATCTGGGGTCTTCAAACTCGTTCAATCTTCACTCGGAGTACAAGTCGATCCATGTGAAAGATGTTCTGGAGTCGAACATGGAAAGACATTGCCTGATTACCAGCCAATGATGTAAGTTGTTAACGGGCGTGAGAGGAATCACTGATAATGATGATGACCCTCAAGGTACTACAATACAATTCACGTGGTGTGAAAAAGGGACTTGGTGTCAAACACCACGCAAATCTTTCAGTCGAAGGCCATTGATGTAAACCTGTCGCCGAAACTGAGAAACTTTCCATTAAGGCATGCAAGCTTCAAAGTACTGAAAGGGTTGTTCCTAGGTTGAATTCTTGGATAATGAGTTGACGTTGACAAGAACCGACCCGTCGTAGGAGGGCCTTAATGAATCCCACATCTACGACATGGAATAGAGCAAATGATTTTGGAGGTGAAAACGATATGATGATACAGGGTTTAGGGTGGCGATCATGAAAGAGTGGAGCGTGAATGTATTGCAGCGGATGAGACACAGGTGAATTCTCTGAGCGACTTCTCTTGAACATACCGATGACACTGAAATGGATTGGTAGTGTTAACCCCAAAGATGGATTGTACGTTGGACCAATGGTGATATGACCGGTGAACGGAATAACCCAACCCGACTCGGATGTAGAGTGAAAGTGTCATGTTCAAGAGCGACTTGCTACCAATAAAGTTTCTTCAAGTTTTCTTCCCAATTTTCCCGAGTCATTGCTGACCAGTACCTCTTTATTTTTATCAATCTTGAGGAGGATAACATATGCTTGTTTTATAATTCGTCCTTCGGGAAAACCCGTCGCTATGTTTTAACGAGCCTAGCGACAGTGAAACTCGTTCTTGTCTATATGGACAAGTTTGTCGCTACTGATTTTAATGAGTTTAACGACAATGATAACTCGGTCCTTTTTCAATTTTAAAGAGTCTCAAAAGGGATGGAAAGGAAACTCCCATAATCCTTTTTCGTCATATAATCCCTTAAGTCTGAAAAAGTATAAAATAATATGAAATGGATGAATTTTTGATAGTTTTAACGAGCCGGACAAGTCAAGCGCTCGATCTTTTTATGTAATAATCCCTCAAGTCCAAAAAGATTAAAATCTAGAGGAGGGATAACACTTCTGGTAGCTTTAACGAGCTGGAGAGGCCAATCGCTTGGAAATATTTTCATATTTTACGAGTCAAATGAAAAGAGCTTAAAGGAGACTCGTTTTTTGAGGAACGAGTGATAATTTCGGGTAGCAGCTAATTCCAGGTAAGGTTTGGAATTCTCTAATCATGGCAGTGTCACAAGGATGGCTAACAGAATCACTCGTCCCAGATGTTCCTCAAAAAGGGTAAACAATCAAATAGAGGCGTATGATCGGCTAAAACAGAGTGGA
The DNA here is from genome assembly GCA_000404065.3 of Pinus taeda. NCBI lineage: Eukaryota > Viridiplantae > Streptophyta > Pinopsida > Pinales > Pinaceae > Pinus > Pinus taeda. The sequence continues at coordinate 56,544 of APFE030697689.1, forward strand.
GGTGATGATGAGAACACGACCAAGGCTCAAAAGCTGATGATAATGCATTCACAATGGTTATTTACTGGAGATTGGTTCATTTTTTAATGAGCTTAAACTCTGGGGAAAACATTTGCTCATTGCTTAGTTTTAATTTTTAATGAGCTTGAACTTCACATAAAAACTGTTCGTGCCATTCATATAATAAGGACGTCTCATCGATAGATTCCATTTTTATGGAGCTTGCACCTTTCAAATATTTGCTCCATATCCTTTCGCATGCAAGATAGGAACGACCAACTATTTCCCTAAGGGCTAGATAACTACTAAGGTCATGTAGGAAATTTTTTCCTTTACTTTGTTGGTGCCATTTGGCCCCTGTGAAGGAAAAAGGTCGATTCGACCATTCACCCAACTTAAGGAGTCGATGCCAGCAGAACTATAGAGGTCACTCTTTACTAGCGCACAAAATGTTTGCATACCCCCAAGCATAGCGAAGTAGAGTTTCAATATTCAGAAAAAACATCTGTTCTATCGAGAAAGGCATACCTTCTAATCGAGGTATCTTATTCCAGTCTAATTCCATTTTCCTATACGGCTGGGTATCAGACTAGTCATATATCCTTCGCAGAAACCTACTCTATGACTAGAGTTTTCATGCCAGAACAGGGCAGGGTGCATGCCCCCTGGGTTTTAGTCATGTCCCCTCGAATTAATTGCGTTCTTCAGGTGGATGGACTGGAGATTGATGAGACATTCCTTATGTGAAAAGACCATTTAGGGATGGCATTTGACTATTAGATATGTGTGAGCCGAGGAACGAAAGCTGGTCTACGAGCTGGACCACTCAACCTTCATGCGGAAAACACATTACTCTAAAGAGTGAGGAGACAATGGCTCCCATGCTATAAATATAGTCGCGCCCAAGGAGTAGATTATAGTCTAGAGGTCCTTCGACTACCATTACATTCATACAAACAGTTTTCCTTCTCAAAGTAATAGGCACATTTGGAAGGATCCCTAATGGTCGACTAGTTCCTTTGTCAAAGCCTATCAGATTTCTCATTTCAGGTAGAAGCAATGGCGAACCAAGCGCTTTCCTAGAAGTTGAGGAAAGGATACTCATAGAAGCCCTTCATCTACGATGGTACCGGCCATGACCATTCTGTAAGCTTCCACAATGATTCAGAAAGGTACACTAGTCGGTAAACGGGGTCTGCCTAGTAGATTCCAATTGAGGGAAACTACTAGGTCGCTTGGAGGCGGGACCAAATAGACAGTCAGATATGAATCTAACGAACTTCCTTCCTGCGATAAAGGAACGAGTAGATTTCCCCCATGTTCATCGAAGTTTGTGTTTACGAAAACAATTTGAACGGTGTCATCCTCATTCTCTTCATGGACTGTATCATCTGAAGATGGACCTTCTGAAGGAAAGACCAGGTCAACTGTCGCCTCGACCTTTTGAATTTCATTTGGTGTGGACTCAGAGGGCTTATCTTCAATGATAGATGCTTTGACCGACCACAATGGCGTGTCAGTCGGATTCTCAACTAGTGATGGACTCGGCAAGAGTTTCTTTTATCTAGGAGGAAGTTGTAGTGGTGAAGTAGGACGATTATCCAAAACTCTTTTAGCTTCATCTAGGAAGGGACAACAGTGGATGACGTGATCACCTTCACACAGTTTACAAGGAAATTTACATTTCCTTTTCTGTCCAGATACTTCACTTTCACTAGTTGACGGTGTACATTCAACGTGATCATCAGAGGTCAATGACACCGGATTGTGCAAACGAGGAGACTAGTCCCTTAAGATTCGAGGGAGGAAGGACAATCTCGATGATAGTGGTCTCCTTTGCAAATGACACATGGATATTTAGGCTTGGATGGTGCAGTGTGTGGATTTTCGCTAGACGATGCATGGTTGCCCCTTTTTGCCTTTGGCTCCTTCTTCTTCTTTTCCTTCTTCTCCATCCCCTTCTTCTCCTTCTTAGTTACTTGATTTTCAGCTTCACCAGCTTCATTAAGCGAAGAGGAAGGAGGAGAGGGAGAAACAAACGAGGTAGAAGGTTGGGGGGTAAATCTAGTATCATCTAGTTGCTAACTTGATTGTTCAGGAATCACAGTGTTATGAACGACAGAGGTCAAGAAGAGCCATATTGGCAAGCCAATCGCCAATCCTGGAAGTGACAATGTGGCCATATGAGGTGCGCCAACATCTCCCCAAGAGGAGAAAGGACTAGGATTTCCTCCAAGGGGAAATCCTTGGTTGGTGGACCCCATCTTCCTCAACCTAAGACCAACGCGGGAATAGTGATATTATTTTGATTAAAATAAATTTTAGACGCTTTGACACAACTTGTTTTTTCAACTTTTAAAAGTCGAGAAAAAACAAAAGATGACTCTAGTCACCTTTGATTTTTAATGAGCCTGAAGTAACAAGTGCTCAGATGGACCTTTTCCTTTAAGGAGTCTAAAAAGGAATGAAAGACACTACTCTGGAAATATAGACAGAGGGATGACCAAACCAATCGCAAAACTGTAGAATACTTTTTACGATATGGCAGTCAATCTTCTCGAATGTTGTGTTTAGTGCATTGTGATCAATAGGGCGACAGACATAACTTCCTAAGGATAAAGGATGTAGCCTATTGTGGTCTCCCAATATATACTCGACGGTATGTGGGAGCACAAGTCTGTACTGGCACTTGTCGTCTCAAAGAGGAGGAATCACCCAACCAACAATGAAAGCGATAGTTACCAGGATTTACGACACTAGAATACATCTCTAGCCTAGACTTCTAAATGTTATGCATTAGGTTCCAAAGCGTTTTTATGTTCATTGAATTTATTTTATAGTTTATCTTGCTTAATAAATTTGCCTTTCAGGTTCACCGCGTGATATAGATATACAATTCCTAAAATGCAATCTAAGATGATAAACAATCGTTTAATCTCCTTTTTGCAATGAAAATCCTAGCTACTAAGGAAAGAGAAATGAGATTCTTTCAACATAGAGCACAGAGCACACACTAGATGCACTCTCCTAAATCAAACCAACATGCAGTCTAAATGTAAGTGCACATGCATGTATTTGTTTTCAACCTTCTTAATGTGTGAATGACAAGAAGAATGCTACGTACAAATCTGAATTAACTTTTCAAAGCGACAATACTAACAATTTTTCTTTAAAATACGAAAGGAAGATAACAACGACAATTTGCGATTTTGAATTGAAAATTGTTTTTGACACTTGAAAAACTACTAATTCAAATCAAATATAAGAGTAACAGTATAATCGACCATCAAGAACAATAGGATTCTCTTCTATGACTGAAAACGACACTTGTGACACTTTCAAATCAAGAAACGACAGTTCGATTACGCTACTTATTTGTAAAAGAGAACTGTAAATGGTGTAAAATACATAAAAACATTCACAGTTCCTTGCACAATGGAGGCGGAATGATGGAAAGGAAGGGGGTTTCCACAGTTGTATACTGATCACAGACAGCAAAACTCCTGAATAAAGCTGAAGGGAGTGAACAAAAAACCAAAATCTAGAAGCAAAAGAGGTCTTGTCTGATTAGCACACCTATAACAAAGGGAAAGTGCGATGCAGCACACCTACTGCACATGGGAGGTGCGATGCATCTAGATTCCCAAGAAGAGAAGGTGCGATGGTCCAGGGACAAGACTTCAACTTGGTTCTTGGTCACAATTTGTAGCTCAATTCAGGGATTTAGGCCAAGCAGGTGATGTTCAGTAAACATAAATCATAGGGGCTGATCTAATGAGGTTAGTAGAGCCACCACCAGGGCAATTAGAATGTTTTCAAATCAATTGTTCAATTTATAAACAAAACCTAGAGATAGACTGAAGTAGCATTGATCTACTTTGCACTTGCATAACAAATGTAGTTCAAAGGCTAGCTAGCTTGACTTCAGGCTCCATCTGTAATTTTATAAAACAGACAAATATAGACAAGCAAACAATCTATTCACTCCCCAGCGGAGTCACCATTTTGTTATTGGGAAATCTAGTGTCCACTCGGAGCTGCTAGTCCCACTAAGACTAGTAGCTATCTTAGAAACAAAAAAACTAAAACTACTTTCACTTTGCTTTATGAGAAGTAGATAAGAGGGGAACAAAGGACACTAACCTCAGTCTTGCACTTGGTTCCTTGCCTGGTTCCTTTCCCTTCTGACAGATCTTTGTCACTCCTCCTTCATCTACCCAGCTTCAAAGAGCACCTGTGGAATAAAAGCAGCATAATACTATCGAAGAATAGAGATCTACAATCATAAACAATACAAGACCAGATATATATTGACCACACAAATGCATATATCATTAAACATACAAGAATGTGGAGGAAAACTTGAATAACTTTATTAATATCAAGAATAGCAAAGAGGATTATAACCCATTTTTCTGACCCAGCATCATCGTCTCAGCATGAAAGCCCTTCTTCACCTCATGAAAAGCTTAGATCACCCAACACTCTGATATTGCACCAGGAAACCAACAACACTTCCTTACAATATATAAGATTCCAGCCCCTTGGATCTCTGTGATGAGGGATCCATATATAGATGATTGTAAGGGGGTGAGTTAGCTTCTGGGATTTTGATTAGTGTCCTCTCTCTGATAGTTCTTGATTCCACTTAGAGATTGATGATCTCTTACTCATCCCTGGGTGAATTCAGAGAGGCAAGTGCCATAGGAGAAGTTTCTAGAAGATTCCATGATCATCCACCTTGCAAACTATCTCTGCCATTTGCCTACTCTCGCCCATTGCACCCTACAGAAGGGATTTCCAATATGCATCGCACATTTTACACTGAGCAGGTGAGAGGCATCACACCCTTTGCACTGGGTAGTCTTTGTGGTCCAGTTTTGACAAGTTATAAGCAATTTTCCATGGAGAACTTCTAGGAGATGATGTAATCAGCTGACCTTGTTCCTTTAGGGTACGAAGCAACACTTTTAGGGACTCAGGGGCCCTTGGTTTATGGACATGTATGATTGGGGTTGCAGTGCCCAAAAATGTCTATAACAGACACCAAAGACAAAGGGTGGACCAAGATATACATTTTGATGTCCATACTCCCCCTGAGTACATGCTGAAGTTTCTATTTGAGCTCCCCCTTTTTACATGCCAAGATGTACCAATCCATCCATGCTCCCCCTGAGCACATGCAAGGTTTGCAAAATCATAACATGACTCTATACATACATTGCCAATGACCTTCCTAAAGACTCATACATACATCAATATCCCAACCATGTGGGGATACACCATTTTTGACTCATCCACCCAACCAAGTGGGGATATATCAAATGTTTATACATGACTCAAAAATAAGAAACATTACAACATCCATCCCATGCATAGTGGGGTTACAAATCAAAGACCAACAATCTAATCAAGGCCATGATAGTCATCACCATATATGATCTGCACCATAAGCATCAAGATCCAGTCCTGTAACTTGCAATACCATCCTTTTGATCAACCAACTAGATGTATCATTTAGCCACATAAGAATCATCACCAAAGACTTCTAACAATAATGCCAACAATGCATTATTTGTAGTATATGATCCCCCTGAGCCTGTGCCAACCATCATATACTACGACAGAACCATTTCCTGAGTCTGTTCTACTACTTTTCTTTAGAACTCCATATATGCAATTGTACAGCCTATAACTCATGCATATATGTGACTTGTCTTCATGATACGTAAGTATGAGATTTAGAACACTGATGTTCCACACTTTCAGCTTCCTCTGAGTCTGTCATGTCTGTGTACTCTGTTAAGCCACATATTTCTGGTTGTACTTCCTTTTTCTTCCATATCTTCAACTGCGATGATGTTTTCTCCTTTTGGTATGGTGTCCACAATCTTCTCCTGCTTTCCTTTGCTATATGTCCAAGCTTGTTACATGCATAACATCTTACATGTTTCATGTTCCTCCTAAAAAAATCAATGGCTTTGTGACAAAACATATTTCAAGCAAAACAATATCCCTTAAATTACCTTGAATGTGACGATGTTTTTGTGTGACTATCTTGAACCATTCTACTTTTGCATCTGGCTGCAACATGTCCAAGATTATGACATACATAAGATTCAACATTATTCATCGGAGGAAATAATCGTCTATCACTTGCACAGTTAGGAGTAAAAGATTTTCTTTAAGGAATTTCTTTCCTTGGCTGTTGATGGGGTTGTCCTCTCATCTCCTTGTTGATCATTTTAGATTTCTCATTAGAGTTCATTGACTCACCTTGTGATCTAGATTCACCTTCAACAGATTCATAAAAACCAAGACCAGTTTTGATAGTAGGTGACCTTTGAATACTAAGCATATCATCCAAAATCTTAGTACTGTCTTGAAATCGTAATAGTTTATCCTTTCCTTCTAATTTACCTTTAAAGATGTTTGCCTCAACCTGATGTTGTTCTTCCTTTTCCAGACATTGCTTCTTCAAAATTTCCTTAGACTTTCTTCCTTCTTCCATTTGTTGCCTTAGTTTGAGAATCTCCTTTTCTTGTTCTTCATTCAGCTCCAACAGCATTTGGTGAACTCTAAAGGCACTTTCCAGTTGAGATTTTAAGATGATAATTTCTTCTTTAAAGGCATTCTCCCTTTTGCTAGGTAGATCTTGTTGATCTATAATTTTATCGGATACTTCATTTGCTTGTCCATCTTCAAACTAAGGTGATTCAGGATCTGAATACTTGCTTCCACTCAATGGCAGGCTGTCATTGTTCCTTTGAGCTGTCTTCTTCTTTTGACACACTTTCTTTCCCATTGTTCTACGGATCTCCTTCAAGCGATCAAGCTTCAATTGAAGGACCTGCTCTGATTCCAATTGTTGGAAATAATAATGAGGGGGGGTGGGGTGAATCATTATTATCAAATCAAATACTTTTTCATTTTCATAGTCAGATACATATACGCTACTTATGTTAAGGGAACCCACTTGTACACACAACTGTGTTTAATGAAACTAGCGTATATCCAATAAACTTATGATTCAGTTAGTTGATCTTCAATAAGTGCATCAAAACATTATTAACCATATGAATAGTAAACAGGTGCAGTAAAAACATAATAGATCATCACACATAAGAAGCACACATGAACACCATGATATAAGGTGGAAACCTAATGTGGGTGAAAACCACCTACTACAATTCATCATCATCTTCTTTTAATTAGAAACTTCTTTCTACAATGGTTATGTACTGGTGCGGTCTTATACCACTACGCAGGCTTCTACCTGCAGAAGGCTACAACCTTCTCTCATTTTCCAAACTCTCCTGGAAGGGAGCTACAACCCCCTTAGCTCTTGTACTAGCTGAGGTACTAGTATGTAGGTGCTGACCTACAGAAGGCTACAACCTTTTGTTTTCTTCCAGGGACCACGTTTCATAAATTTTCAGACTAGATACTCCTGAAGCACAACACCATAATCTGAAGGCTATGTTTCATCCAATTTTCATACTTGACCCATCAACAACATTTAAGCACAAAATTAATCATCATTGCAATAAACCCATCAACTACACCTGCATCATCAATCTTTAAATCACCCAATACTAAAACACTGAGACCCTGTCAACAACACAGTCACCAGAACACAGAACAGACAACAGAACTCTACAACTAACCAGATCCAACTACAACTTCAAATATCATATCTCATAATGTATATGCTACTAGGATGAACCAAACCAGCGTACATATGCGCTTTTACCAAAGCTAATCCGTGTACAAATATGCAAATATTTACTCATAACTTTTCAACTATTCCAGACATCAGTGATACCCATATCAGAACATTCATACCATAAAACATGCGTTAATAATTTAGATCTAGTCTATCACATAATGATAATACATTCCAAGCCTTATGATCTCGATCCATCATCCATCATTAACTGCATAGGTGCATCCTTGATTTAGATCGAACTAAGCATCTCAAACCCATAACCAACATACTAGATCTCACACTTCATCAGATATTCAATCCTTGCTCACCACCCCTCTTGGCCTAATGATCGTCTCCTTATATAGGTTTAGGCCTCTCTCAATACCATGGTCCAATACCATGTAGGACCAATACCTTGGAGCCAATACGTGGGGTCAATACCATGGACCAATACCAAAATACCAAGGACCAAATACCACAAACCAAAACTTAGTTTTCCAACATGTACGCGCCTTTCATTCTGTGAACCTGCATGTGTACGTATACGCACCTTTTGTTCTACTCACCCATGTGTATACACACTTTCATCAAGGTTAACCTACGTATACCTCTCTCTTGACCTGTTGTACTATGATCTGTCATCTGATTGATTTGCCACCAAGGACCATGCCTGTATCATACCTCTAAGTGAGTTGCCATCAAGGACAACACTTGTATCATAATGCCAACAGATTATATTCATGTTATTGATTTCCCTGTGATATAGGTGGAACCAGAGGGAGAAGTCCATCTAGAGACATTGTGTATTCTAGACTCAAGGAGTCTCATGCTCCAGAATCGAGCCATAGAGAAAGTCAAAGTGTAGTGGAAGCACTTTGGGACTTAGGAAGCCACTTGGGAAATAGGTGATACCATGATGTCTATTTAACAATTTTTTTTTGTTGGTTGAAGAAAATATATATATATATTTGTAAATAATGAATAGAGATGTACATGTAAAGCTCCACAACATAGTATGTGGGTAAAAGCATGGAGCTGGGTTACACTTTTTGGCAAGGGAGGGTGCTTTTAGGTGAAAAAAGAGAGAGCTTGATCAAACATTTTAAGCGTTCGAATGAGCCATTTTTTAGTGCTCGATTGAGCTCCTTGAGTTCTAGAAAAATAGATCGATCAAGGGTTTAAAATAAACCCTCGATCGAGCATTAGATTAATATTATGTTGATACAAAATTATAAAATTTAATATTAAAATATATTAATACAAATTTTTAATATTAATATCAAACTCATAATTTAATAATAATAATAATTTTTCGTATTAGATTTAATGAGGTTTGTACATGACATGATAACAAAAATTATGGTGAATTTTGAAATTTTAATGTGGTAAAAACTTTTGTGGAAGGTAAATTTATGATCCATTCAAATTCAAGGTATATTATAAGGCATATTTTAAGCATAAACATACATATTTTCCCCAGTAGAATGCATCTCTCGGTGCAATAATATAATTATTTTTTAATATTGTTCATAACTCGAGATCTAGTTGAATTTTCATTTTTAGTAAACTAATATCATGTCAACTTGCTTAAATTATTAATGGATTAAATTCTAAATCTTTATTAATTCTAGAATCTAAATTATGAGATTATGGGATTTACATAAGGATTTGTTTTCTTTCTTTTTTAGACTCAATCAAGCCATAGAACTTGATCTAGCCCCTATTTAACCATGTAAATGGATTGATAAACCCTTGATCGAGCTATTTGAATTTAAAATTTAACCACTTGATCGAATGTTTTAAGCACTTGATCAAGCTACTAAGGCCCTAAAAACTACAATTTTATCACCCCTTTTGCAAATTTCTCTACAACCCCATTTTGTACCCTGGTGGACTTAGGGTAAAATTTGTCCTTAAGTGGTAGAGTGTATTATGTTAGATTCGTGAAATAATCGCCTATCCAATGGCATATGTGTTTGACACTTTCCAATTCATATGATATTTTTCATCTCATTTCTTTTGAACACAATACTTGATTTTTTTTTTTGGATAGTTTCAAAGGGGTTGAATAAAACATCAATAACATCAAATATGCACAACTTTAAAATTTCAAAAAATACCACTATATTTGTTTACGAGTCTTCTTCAAAAGGGTACTCTTCATTTTTTAATTTATTTAAAAAATCGAAAAAAATCTTACGCGAACACATGTATGCAAAATGCAATTGAAATATTACTTTGCCTTATTCGAAAAATAATAAAAACTAGCAATTGCCTCAAAAGGTGCAAAGAGGCACCAAAGAAATAGAAGATTTGAGAAGCTCATCTCCCCAAGAATAGAGCCAAAAATAATATAAATATAAATATAACAATGATAATCTCTTAATCTACATATGGAAAAGGTAAACATAGAATAATAAGAATTAGAAATGAATACATTGATTGTCAAATTTTAAATTTGATGTAATTTTATAAATTCTTTAATAACTAAAGATGTTCATGAGATTTCAAGAAATCATAATATACCAAACTAATGTGTATAAAAAACGTTTTACCACTTATTCTTGAAACTTGCATCATACTATGTCTTTTTGCCATTATTTTCTTTATTTAATAACAAAATTATAATTTGTTAATTTTTATAGTATTTTTAATATTTTTTAAATTTGATAATGTAAAAATAAATGTTTTAATTTATATCAGTAATTGGTGATGTCTATCGATGACCTGACTAAACTAATCTGATTAAAATAGGTGAAATAAAATGTTAACATATGAGTACTTTTGTTAGGAAAAAACTAACGTAGTGTTAGTTTTAGCTTCTTAAAATTAGTTCAGTAAATATTGCATAAATGAGATTTTTTTTTATTAGTTTTTTGTGTTTCTTAGAATCAAAATATGACTGCGAGGCGTTGGCATATTCGATAAAACTAAGTGCATGGAAATTTAGAACATTGTCAGCGTTTTGTCTCATGAATGACATGTATGGTGACTCATGAGTCACAACCATGAAAATAGAAAAGTCAAAACAACATTAGTATTCTCATTCACATCATTAAGTGAATATTGATGAAATTCGGACACAACTTCACTTTTGTATTAGTATATGGTCCTTTCCTATCCATGATCTGAGAAAACTAACTCTTTATAACATTTAACAACTTAGATTAAGTGGATGCACATATCTGTATTCATAAATATCAACATGCTTGAGTTGTCAGTAGGAGCATCGATGAAGTATTGATCATCATGATGAACTAGCAGGTTGGAAGATCCAAAGGAAGAGGAGCCAAATATTGATTTAGGGTTTTTCCATCTATTACAACCTCAACTCGTGTGAACCTCCAAGTGATAATGCATGAACCAAATTTGATCAATGTGACCAAGATTGTAACAGGGGAATGAATTGGATACAGGTAAAAAAATATTACCTGGGTTGTCAACTTGGAATTTAATAGCCACCCAACCTCCACTGGGAACTTCAATGATGTTTCTTTAGGGAGGGTCCACCTAATTGAATTATTTAGTGTAGAAAATCTTGTAGATTCACATGCTCATGTAATCTACTAAAACAAGAGACAAGAATATACTTCTACTCTTTACAGTGGAAGCCCATAAAGATCGAGCAAAACAATAATCAACAAGAGGAATAACATCAATGGCACATAACAAAATAAGTATCCGGGGAAAGCCACAACTCAAAACCCCACTATCTATATTGCATTAATCAGGAATCCAAGATGAGAATACAATGATTGTTCTCACAAGAACAACCCTAGAAATCAATAAAATCAATCTCCAGCTCACAAGCAAGATCAAGCCAAATCCAAACCTCTTCTCGACTCTCCAAGCTCCTTATTTCCTTGTGCCCTTGATCAAATGATTTTCATAAATATAATATGCTCTTCTAAACCTTGAGCTTAACCTGCACAAGTATTTCCTATCCTCCTCTTGATGACTTCCTTTAGCCAATACTTTGCTAAATTTCCAAGCCTGTAAGCTTCTAATTATTTGCACAATCCTTGAGAGAATTAGCTTAAAAGGGAAATTCCTCATCCATTACTACGCAATCCCTTCTAGGTCTAGTTCTTGATTCCATGCACCATCTGTACAACTCAAAAAATTATACAACAAATAGTACGTTGTCCCTACACTCTAGTCTCAACTGGGTATTTCTCAGAATCGACATGCATGAGTTTCTGATGAGGGAATATTCAGTTAAATGGAGTAGCACTAGTTGAGTGCACTAATGCATCAACTCATTGTTAACTCACTATTAGTTCCTCAAATAGTTTGGAACTAATTTAACTGGACTTAACTTAGTAAGCTGAGTTAACTAATTACAACACATACTTTACTCATCTTGGACCCCTATAATATAGGGAGAACATATACATGACTTCAAAAAGACTTCCAACTCAAAATTCCTAAGCTAATTAAGTTTAATAAACTTAATTAACTATTTACAAGTTGCTATGAGAATAGAATTTGATTTTGATTCTTAGTTTAGTTCAAGGACAAATTAAACTGGAATTCTGGATTCTATTTTTATCATTTCTTGTTGTGATTTTCAACACTCCCTCTTAATAAGAAAGGAATTCAACTCGATCCTGAACCTAAACCTTTGGAATGTTCTACATGCAACACTTATCTCTAGTGTTGTTGCTCCAACAACTCCAACAATAAAAAAACATCCAACCTGAATCAAAATGATGTCTCTATCATCAAAGTCTTCGACTATTATTACCTATGTCGACCAAAAACTCTTTGCTTTTATTGACTCTATTATTTTACACTGTTGTCAACCCTCTCTATGCTCTTTAATATTTGACTACTCTAGCCTCTATCACTTTGATCTCTCAATGCATCAATCCCACTGATTCCTCCTACTACTATGTACTTTGGACTCCGTCGTAAGGTATGATCCATGAAATAAACCACTCATTGGAACCTACCCCAATTTAAACCCTATTGGGACTATCACTTCACATCACCCCACCTCACACCTAGAGGTATGGTTGCATGTGATCCCTCTGCCCAACTGGCTCAAAATGCCCCCCTACTGGAGGTCTTTCCATGACTGGATGCCTCCACTCAGTCCCCTCTTGGCTTCTCTAGTTGTGGATTCTCCAGAGTTTTCTGAGACTGCTTCTTCTTTGCTTGAGTGGATCTCCCCACTCGGTCTCCTCTCAGTTTCTCTTGTTGTGGCTGCTCCACAACTTCCTGAAGTTGCTTCCGATGCTTCTTCTGGGGCTTCATGTTGAGAGGTAATTTACTCTCCCTCTCAACCACCAAGTCTCTAACCTTTTCCTTGATCCTAAGGCTTTGAATGAATCTTGAACCTCAAGAGCATACACGTTCTTGGCTAGCATACCAATCTGTTTCATCTGTCACACCATCATAAAATTTTGTAGAAAAAAGAGTTGGTTTTAAATCATCGATATCTCCCCCATCTGAACTATGATTCCACCATTTTTTTTTGAATTTGGGTAGTTTTTCGCAAAGAATCCCAATATGCTACTTGCTTCTGAAATTTTTTCACAAAATTTTTTAGATCTGCTCTGCAAACTTGCAACCCAAAACTTGAAATTTCAAAATCGCCTCTAGTATACTGTTCTTAGCTCCGATACCATGTAGAAAATGTTGTAGATTCAAAATCTCATGTAATATAATAAAACAAAAGACAAGAATCTACTTCTACTATTTATAGCGGAAGCTCATAAAGATCAAGCAAAACAATAACTGACAAGAGGAAGAACATCAATGGAACATAAAAAAATAAGTATCTGGGGAAAGCCATAGTTCAAAAGCCCACTATCTGTATTGCATTAATTAGAAATCCAAGATGAAAATACAATACTTGTTCTCACAAGAACAATCTCAACACTTAGTAAAATCAATCTCCAACTCACATGCAAGCTAAAGCCAAATCTAGGCCTCTTCTTTGCTCTCCAAGCTCCCTATTTCCTTGTGCCCTTGGTTAAAGAATTTGGATAAATACAATATGTTTTGCTCAACCTTGAGCTTAATCTGCACATGTATTTCCTATCCTCCTCTTGATGACTTCCTTTGGCCAATACTTAGCTATATTTCCAAGCCTCCAAGCTTCTAATTCTTTGCACAATTCCTGAGAGAATTAGCCCGTATTTAAAGGGGAATTCCTCATCCATAACTACGCAATCCCTTCTAGGTTTAGTTCTTGATTTCATGCACCATTTGTACAACTCAAAAAATTATACAACAAATAGTACACTATCCCTGCACTCTAGTCTCCATTGGGTTTTTCTCAGAATCGACATGCATGAGTTTCTGATGAGGGAATACTTAGTTAACTGGAGTAGCACTAGTTGAGTGCATTAATGCATCAACTGACTCTTAACTCACTATTAGTTCCTCAAACAATTTTGAACTAATTTAGCTGGACTTAACTCAGTAAACTGAGTTAACTAGTTACAACTTATACTTAACTCATCCCGGACCCCTATAATATAGGGAGAACATATACATGAATTCATAAAGACTTCCAACTTGAAATTCCTAAGCTAATTAAGTTTAATAAACTTAATTAACTATTTACAAGTTTCTCTAAGAATATAATTCAATTTTAATTCTCAGTTTAATTCAAGGAAAAATTAAACTAGAATTTCTGGATTCTATTTTTATCATTTGTTGTTGCTATTTTCAACATTTAGGGTCAGAGTGTGGATTGTAGTTCCCGGTGCCCTTCCAAACTATGAAGAAATCATATCTATGAAGATGGAGGGGATGGCTCTCTGGCCCAACTAGACTTGTATCTTGCAAAACAACTTGTATGGTGGCATTAAAGGGAAACACTTTGAGGCTTGTGTTGTTCAAAGTTCACATGTTGTTGGGAGGAGTTCTCGCATAATTAAATGGAAATGGTGCATTGTATGGAAAATTCAACTTGTAAACTCCCTTTGATTGCCCAAAGTAGTGGGCTTGAAGAAGCACAGTCGCTGGGAGAATGAAAATATGTTATTCATGGAGGCTGCGAATTTGGTTCCATTGGGACCTAGGAATTTCTACCTTTTGGGACATGGATTCAATCCCAAACCAATGGTGAAGAAAAAGTTCTTATCAACACTCTAAGGAACTACTATTGGAAACTAGGGTGTAGCCAAGATTCTTAGCTTTTGGCCAAACTTGGTAGAAAACAAGGTATCATTTAGAGCCGAAAGCTGGAAAGGATGAACTTGAAAGTTGTGTGTACTCCAAGATGTCGATTGTGGTTGAGTTATCAAAGGTTCCACTTCTTGTAACATAAGGTCATGCTGGCATTAGAAATCTTGCAGTCAATGGCAGTGGACTCAATTTATCTTTCAAGAGTATGTTTATGGTTTGGCTAAGAACCACTTTCATTTGGGAAGGCTTTACATAAAGAGCATCGACTTCCATAACAGTCACTATGTGATTGGCGATTGCAAAGAAGAGTTCATCATTGAGAGAAACATTAATTACACGGAGAAGATATGTTCTTTCTGGGATCACTTTCAGCTTGAATGTATCTGCATCATGCGTCAATAAGAATATATAACAATACACCAGAATTATATGCATGGATATGACTATGACTAGTACAAAATATTAGGATATAATTGAAGGTCGAATTTGAAAATATGCCTTTGGTGGAGTAGTTATAAAAGGGCCCAAGGAGCCTATTTATGGTATATGTGCCAGACACATTTATCTCACCACCATTTTTCATTTTTTCATTAATAGCATTCTCTATGTTTGCATTCCACCATTCTCCTGCAAATTCCAATTGATTCGAGAGCTAATTTATACATAATTAGACTATAAATTCTGAGAAACACACAATTCTAATTACAACATGATTTTGATGTAACAATGGTGATTAATTAATCCAGTATCAAAGAGAATGGGTAGTTCTTGGCATGGTTTAGGGAATGGATAAGAAACATGCTTCTTGAGTCGGATTATAATAGGTCCGTACAAGCTAACCAAGAAATGTGTGCATGTCACCACATCGTTCATCTCTGCTCCACAACGATGAAATTGTAAATGTAAAATAACATATGTCATTTAATGGGAAAAACAACAAACAGACAGATGTCAGACAATGATGAAAAGGGTAGATCTGCTCTGCAATGATGAATTTGTAAATGTAAAATAACATATGTCATTTAATGGGAAAAACAACAAACACACAGATGTCAAACAAAGATGAAAAGGGTAGACGAATGATTAGCCTGACCAATTTAGAAAAAAGACACCTTTGGTGTAATTAAGATAATTTAATTATTGTCCGCATGGAGTAGCTCAAGTGGCAGTGGCCATGGAAATGAAGTCTCACCGAACTGGAAGTCTTGGGTTCAAATCTTGGGCTACCCTTCCCCCGTACTGGGGTATGTAATGGACATGAAAATTGGAGAGTCCCACCAAAGCTTACAAAAAAAAAAATAAAGATAATTTAATTATTAACTAAATTAATATTAATTAATTTAATTAATTAATATTGATTTATCTTATTATTTATTAATAATTAATTCAATAAATAATAAAATAATAAATTCTTAATTTTAATTAAAATTGAACAATTAAAAAAAAATATTATTATTTAAATATAATTAATTATAAACTATAAATATAATTTAAAATAACTATTTATTCTTAAATTATTATTAAATATGAAATATTTTTAAAAAGAAAAAATATCACTTTTCCTATTGTTTTTGGAAAAGACTAAATCCAAAATTCAATTTTGCAAAGCCGATAAAACATAACAATTTTAAATTTATAAACTTCTAGTACAATATTTTAAATTTATAATGATGATGATGATGATAGTGGTTAACGTCTACTGAGACCAAATTGGTCTATCGGACCTATAATTTTCTTAGTTTTTAATTGTCTAGCTCCTCGTCTTTATTGGCGAGATTGATGCTTATAGATTTATAATACCTTTAGCCACGGTAGTCAAGATATGTTGTGGGTCCACTACAAATTAAGAATTTATTTAAAAAATCATTGAGTTAAGAGGCTTATTCTATAACCTAAGATGATGTATAACACTATTTGTCCATCATCAAAATTGAAATTTTATTCGTGTGTGCCAAAATAAAAAATTTAAAAAATCTAAAAACATAAATAAAGAAATTATTATACAAAACATTTATATAATACCTATCTAAAAACCAAAATAAATAAATAATTATACAAAAGATTTATATAATCTCATTTTTTGAAAATGAAATACTCATGTTCCATATTTAAAATAAATATGTACAAATGATATATTCAATAAAAAATCAATTAAAAAAATTAAGGTCTGCCAACAAACCAAGGTTGATCTCGATTCCAAGGTCGAAGGTTGGCCTTGTCCCCAACAATTCTTTCATGGACTTGTCAATTCCACTGTTAACTCAACACCAACCAATGCCAGACTAAATGGAGGTTGGCCTTCAACATGCCAACAACAAATATGTCGAGGCCATGTAAGTGTTATTTTTTAAGCCGATCTATTGAATCTATGTGAGGTCAGAAATTACATTTATTTTCTCCACCACCTTCCACCCCTCACCCGACTTCTCTTGTCACGCCCCTACACCTAAGGTAGTCTTTCAACCACTTATAGCGAGCTGTGGAACCACCGAACACTTTCTTTTCACCAATATTTATGTTCATGGACTACGCCTTAACATTCGATACTTAGTTTATTTTTCTTCACCAAGTATTATTATTATTCCTTTATACTAATGAACACCCATACACATTCATTATCCACAACAATTATACATAAAGAACATAATTGCAACAATATAAAGGGAGGGGCAACTCCCTGAACAATGATTCTGCCCAATTTCAATATATTATACAACTTTACAATTTTACAAGTATACTCGAGAAACCCCAAGTTTCATACTTAGCCAAATATCCACCCCGCGACACCTTCGTGCAGCCTCACCGTTTCAACACATGAGTTGCCTTGCCCGAGATGGGAGGGTGCACCCTCACACAGACCGCCAACCGAAACTCCACAACCGAACTTCGTGTCAACCGCAGGGCGGGCGCCTTCGTGCACCCTCCACCCACACTTACGACCGTCAGGTGAGCACCTCACCTCACTGCACTCTCCACCCAAGTCTCCAACTAGCGGGCGGGCGCCAACACGCACCTTTCCACCCGCATTATCAACCGGCGGGCGGGTGCCTACCCATGCCCTCCACTCGTGTTCACCTTTGTATGGCGAGCAAGCGCCTTTGTGCAACCCACGACCCACGTTACACCCATCACCAAGACTCGTGTCGATTCCTATATAGAGCTGCCCGATGAGCGGGCGCATCACCTGTGCTTGTTGCGGCTCGTCTCTCCACTTCACACTTCTCCTTCGATGATGAGCAAGTTCGAATTGATCTTTGTTGATTGATTGCTTTCCAACACTCCAACACTTGTCCAATATATATAGGTGGTGGGCATGGTTAGCTCGCCCGGCCAACCCATGCCAAACTCGCCCAACCAACCTGTTCATATCGTGTCGCTCACCGATGAGGTGGGTCGGCCCGCTCGTCACATGGGACCACCCCTCAACTTGTCCAACACTTCAGTCAGCCTATGGGTGACTCTCCGAACTTGTCCCCACAGTATAAACTCACCAACAAACCATCTCCCATGCGCATTTCTACTTCACACGCTCACTTGTTTGCCTTGGCTCGCTCGCACTTCGTACAGTGGTAGAAACTCGGACCGCAGGTACTTACATCCTCCTCTGCCTGAAGTCATTGTTGTCCTCGACAATATGTCATCAAGGTAACCATCCTACTACCAAGATTTTTATATCCGAATAGTCTTATCCATGATATCAACTAGTCCACATACTGAAAACATCCCTGCAACATATGTAGAAAAACCATCTCCCTCATGTCTCATCCTCATCCTGTAGTCTGTCTCGTGTAGATCCAATACTGACATATCTCTGCGATTTGTCATCATGTGTAGACCGAATAGAAACATCTCTCTATACACTAGTACCCCTCATGACTCAAACTATTTAGGTAGCTAATCCAACAATACGTCCAACCCATAAGAATGCACATCCTTATGCCACCATCAATCTTCCTCTGACTTGTGCTACATCTCAGACTCATCAAGAATCTGTCCAATTCCCCATGCTCAGGTCCATGGAATCTCCATCCCATCTGTAACATGTTTAGGCCATGGCCTTATTGCACAAGAGCGTACAACCTCTCCACTGGTTCATACATCTCCATGTCATAACAACATCTGCACAACATCCTTTCTTCAACATTCCCCATAGGATATCCATGAATGACACCTCTACACATGCTCCTGCATAATGTCCCTGTATAAACTATCATGCTCCATATCTCCAAGCTGATGTCCATGACTCTAGTTTTCCATGATGTCCAACCCAAGTAGACTCCATCTCAACATCTGGTCATCTGCATCTAAGTCTACAATCTGTCATAAAGAAGCCTCCTCCAAGGCCCCTTGCTAAGGTGGTGTAGCCCATAACAAATCAAGGTCCCTGCACCAACCTGTCTCCAAGGTCTCTATAGAGAAAGGAGGGCCAGGAAGTTTCCTCCCTGACTCTCATCCACCCATGTGTCAGATTGATGTTGTGTCTTCAAGTATCTATGTACAGCCTCAATCTCCTCACATGTACACCCAAGCTCTCCAAGCTTGGCTTTCGTCAACTGAAAGTCATATATGCCCATAGTATACCTGTAAAACTCCACTATACCAATTGGATCTCTACCTTCATAATCCTCCCCAACCACTGCTTCTAAAATAGTACTTGGACTCCCTTCTTTTGCAAATCCATTGTGAAGATCATTAGTAGAAGATGTCTCTGTCAAGTGCTTCAAGGTTCGTGAGATTGATCTCCCACTTACTTCATTCTTCCTCGCTCTTGCAATGAAGTCAATCAACTTCCCTTCCTTCATTGTTTGAGTCATACTCACAAGTCCTCTTTGCTCCACATCCTCATGCTTCACATTTGGATCTTTGGGATACAAAGTCATAGAATTCATCCTCGGTCTAAACCCCAAGCAACTCCTTCTATTCATCGGAACCATCATAGTCCTTCCCTTAGCTGTGATCAAGAGAATGTCCCAGTCCACCAATGGTATGGATTGTGCAAGTCTCATGAATTCTTGCCCCAACACCATAAAATGATCATCCATGTCCATGATCCTCAAGTCCAACTTTCCAAACCACGATCCCACTCTCACCTGAGTGTTTTCCATCACACCAGTAACAACTTTCATGCTAGAGTTGACTGCTTTGAAAGCACTCCACTCTCTCTCCATCTTAGCTTTCTTCCCAAAAGACTTTGCTACTTTCCTGCTTAAGAAGCTATGAGTAGCTCCCGTATCCACCAAAGCTGCAAATCTCTTGCTTTTCACGCCCACCTGAACAAAACTCGGCTTTAAGGCATCACCTCCTTTTGTCGGCTTTATCTTGTGTCTTACATCAGCAACCTTCTTCAAGAATTCAACCTCAGAAGTGTCAATTGGCTTGTGCTCCAACTTGACATTCCTCCTAAGGTACTTCACTTCCTTACTTGGCTCTTCTAAGCAACTCGATCCTGGTCTAGCTTGACTTCCTTCAAGCTTGTCCTTCATCGTATCCTGCTTAAGTGCACCAACCAAATGTCCATTGACTACCTTCATAGAACTAAGCTTTCGAACATCCTTTGGATTGTCACGGTAGTGAGTTCCTAGCCTGTCACTGTAGTCGAGCTCATCTTGCTCAATTACAACAACCTTCTTACCAAGAAGATTCTTCTTTATCTCCTCCTCAATTTGCTTGATTTCAGCTTCCATCATGGCACTTTTCTTCCTTAACCAATCTTTTTCAACCAAAAGCTCTTGAAGACCAAGACCACTTTGTCAGATCTCCTCATCAAGTTCCTTGAGTTCCCCATATATCATACTTCCGCATTGGCTTTTGAGTTCTTCAAGTTCCTTCCTTAGTTCCGAACAACCTTTCCAAATCTTCATATTCTCAGCCTTCATTGAAACCCAGTTAGAACTCCATCTACCCATTTGTTCCAACACTTTGTACTGGAAGACTTCACTTCCATTATGGCTAGATTCACTTGTCGTAGGTTCATCCACCATATTTTCCTTTCAGCCTTCACCTAGTTCCCTGCAAAACTGAACCAGCTCTTGATTCCACCTGGCGATGAGATTAGCTTCCTTCACCTGCAAGTACTTGTTTCCCCTGTCACTTCGTCATGAGTAACCCTGCTCAAACACCAACTATCAAGATGTCTATCAGCTTCAACTTTCAATGTCCGAATCAGCTACTCTGATTCCAACTGTCATGCCCCTACACCTGCAGTAGTCTTTCAACTTCTTATAGCGAGGTGTGGCACCACCGAACAATTTCTTTTCACCAATACTTATGTTCATGGAATACGCCTTAACATTCGATACTTAGTTTATTTCTCTTCACCAAGTATTATTATTACTCCTTTATACTAATGAAAACCCATACACATTCATTATCCACAGTAATTATACATAAAAAACACAATTGCAATAGTATAAAGGGAGGGGAAATTCCCTAAACAATGAGTCTGCCCAATTTCAATATATTATACAACTTTACAATTTTACAGGTATACTCGGGAAACCCCAAGTTTCATACTTAGCCAAATTTCCACCCGGCAACACATTCGTGCAGCCTCATTGTTTCAACACACGAGTTGCCTTGCTCGCGTTGGGTGGGTGCGCCCTCACACGGACTGCCAACTGAAACTCTACATCCAAACTTCATGTCACCTGGTGGGCGGGCGCCCTCATGCACCCTCCATCCGCACTTACGACCGTCTAGCGAGCACCTCACCGCACTCTCCACCGGAGTCTCCAATCGGCAGGTGGGCACCAACATGCACCTTTCCACCCAAATTATCAACCGGTGGGTCATCGGTCACGTGAAGGCGTATGCCCACTATGCAGAGGTGAACACGGGTGGAGGGTGTGGGTAGGCGCCTACCCACACCCTCCACCCGTGTTCACCTCTGCATAGTGGGCATACGCCTTCACGTGACCGATGACCCGCGTTACACCCGTCACCAAGACTCATGCCGATTCCTGTGTAGAGCTGCCCGATGACCGGGCGCATCACCTGCGCTTGCTGCGGCTCGTCTCTCCACTTCGCACTTCTCCTTCGATGATGAGCGAGTTCGAATTGATCTTTGTTTATTGATTGCCTTCCAACACTCCAACACTTGTCCAATATATACGAGCGGTGGGCATGTTTAGCTCGCCCGGCCAACCCATGCCAAACTTGCCTAACCAACCTGTTCATATCGTGTAGCTTGCCCATGAGGTGGGTCGGCCCGCCTATCACATGGGACCGCCACCTCAACTCGTCCAACACTTCAGTCGGCCCGTGGGTGACTCACCCAACTTGTCCCCACGGTATAAACTAGCCAACAAATCATCTCCCATGTACATTTCTACTTCACATGCTCACTTGTTTGCTTTGGCTCGCTCGCACTTCACACAGTGGTAGAAACTCGGATTGTAGGTCCTTACATCTCCAATGTCGACTAGGCCCACTAGTCCATGTTTGGAGATTGCTGGCCATCTGGTTGTTTTCTTCGTAAACTAATATAAAATTTATTTCTTGAAAATGGCATGTTTCAACAATCTCAATAATTAATACAATCTCAATGGTATTTTTTAATTTTTTAATTAAATTAAAAATAAATCTAAAAATTATATTTAAAATGATATTTTTTGTTCACATAAATAATAAATTTAATATAATTTTACTCAAATATTAATTTTGGAGAAATTTTGCTATTTTTATGTAAAAAAATTTTAAACATTAAATTTATAAAAATTTTCTAATTTTATATAAAAAAAAGCCCTTTCGCTATTATTTTCATAAAATTTTAGAAAAAAAAATACATTAAAATGGTTATTACTAGCAATTATCCCAAAAGGTGCAAGGAGAGGCCGATAGATTTTTTAAATTGGAAAAATGGTATAAAAATTGGAAAATGGTCTAAGGGTAATATTTGTAGATATGTATGTAGCTACAATGAACATTTTTGCAATTCCATCCTAGATTTCTTTTCAAAGTGTTGGTACACTAATTATATTTCCCAGTAACATTATCATATTTTTCAAAAGCTATTGAATGGTTGTGCTCAGGATATTTAAAAGCTATTCTATTCCTTCTCAACTAAATTGAACAACTATTTAGTTTGCATGGAGAAAACACTTGAATGACCAGGTGTGAGTGACGTACACTACCGGCCAATTGGATAAAACAATTGTTTAATTGCCAAACAAGAAAATTGATAAGAGGAACAAATTAGCCACTGCAACCAGCTACTGCGAGAACAACAAATTAAGAAAAAAATGATGAAGTAAAGAAATGTTGGTGTCAGATAATTCTTAGAAAGAATCTCAAATCTGTTTAAGCTTAGTGTCCATCATTTCAAGTCGGCAAATTACTCATGTATATCCATCCATAAATGCATGCCTCTTGAAGAGGAAGCTAGAAGTGAAACATCTGAACCTTCATTGAGTAAAGGTAACCCCTCATTTCCTGACTAGTGTACCCAAAAATAGCCTAATACTTATATTTTTCTAAAGAATAATGTAGAATTTTTGTAACCACAAACCAGTTTAGTCACTGACATTAGCTCATACCTTGCACAAGGTTCAATAAAAAAAGGGATGGCAGAGACACTTATACAGAAATAGATAAGGATGATTTTATAGCACCCTTGTAGCCTTGACATGAATAGTTCATTAGCTAATAAGATGCCTCAAGTTGATGCATCAACTTTCTTATGGTGACTTCAACTTAAACAAAATATATATGAGTATGCAAGCAAGTTCACTGGGTTATCTGACTAAAGCATATGCATATATATGATTGACATTGCAGCCTACAAGTAGTTCATTTAGCTGCAAAGGAAAATGCTCAAAGATGTATTTGTGCTTTAAGAGATTTCAACGTCTCAAAATGTAACTGTGATCAATAAACGATCTTGAATATAAAAATCAACATTAAGTATTAATAAGCAAATGTCTTGAAAACATCCATTGCACCGACATAGCGAAGATACTAGCTAGGAAGAGGAAATGGCTGACTCTGGAGCTTCATCTCAATTGTGTCAAAAGGATGCCCGGATATTAGCTCTGCTGCTCCCCAACAGTGCTACAAATTGGATCTGTTGCTACATCGGTTACCATAATTAGCGGCCAGTAATCCTAAACCAGTTAAGACCAAAAAGAATTGGTTTTGCATTACAATATTCACATAAAGAATCCAAAAATTTAAAAGATTGACTATTACAATTTAATAACTCAGTTATTAGTAATCACTGTTCAATTTTGGACATCTACAAAGCAGTTATTTGGTCATTTGAGATCAGAACCATTACTTAAAGTGTAGGTAGTTGTATTTTGTACATAATCTAATTGGATACTCATCATAAGAAGGATTGTAAACTTGAGATTAATTGTTTCCCATCATTGTGAAATACTTTAAATAGAATTCCCACAAGTATAAATGGTAGCAGAATTTTATAAATAAATAAATGAAAAGGCATAGTAAAATGTGTACATTGTAATATTTTTTTGTTTTTATTTTAATATATTTCCTGCAAATTTCCAACTGACAGAAACAACACTTAAAGTCTTTCATCAATGAAATATATATAGCACATCTTGTTTCTTCACACCATACATATCGGCTATTGGAATTCAACCCATTACTCATAGTGCTTACAATCCATTTGGCTATAAGAACAATGCCCTAACAGATGTAACAACCATGATAAGTCCTACATGTACTCTGGAACATATAATTTCCATGCCTAGTCCTTATCCTTTTTTAGCAAATTTCATAGATGCACAATAGGAGGGCATTGTTTCTTTAAAAATAATTATTTTAATGGTGGAAGCCCACTTCTCCCTTTATTTTCTAGGACTATTGAAAGTACAAGCATAGATTAAACTTTCTTAGCTACAACACGAATTTAAAGTCAAATAAATACTTACAAAGATGGGCATGGTGTTTGAGACCTTGCATAGGTAGACATGAGGGGTCTTCTTGTTTATTTTCATATTCTTACTTTTCCCCATGCCATTCCTGTTCTTATTCTACAACTTCTATAACAATAATGGTTACTTGAACTTGACATTTGGTCAGTTCGAAGATCAGCCCAATACTGACGTTTCTAGAAAAGTTTCTAGACATGAATACTTTGTTTGCAACCTAATTCATCATTTACAGAAATTTGTGAGTTCCATAAGAAACACTGAATGCTGACTTTATCACTCTGAGAGGAATACCTCGATGTTACTTTGGCCCTGCTGCTAGATGCAGAGAGAAGATGAATGTATCTCTCTAAGGTTTTGTTGCCTGATTTCATCTCAGTTCTTGATCTTCATTATCAAAATTATCTCTTTACTGCGTACCCATTCTACTGTTATTTTAATATATAGGCTCCTTGAAATCTATGTAACCTCTTGCAAACACTCAGTTCTATGATAGAAGTATTCATATATATTATAACAAAAGTAGAAGTCGATCAAATTTAAGTAGATCGAATCTTGGTTTAGGAAGTTGAAACAGTGCAAGCCAGGAGAATAATGATATAGGTGTATCTCTTAATTTGCTTGCAGATTTTACCTAGCTATTAGTAGATCACGGATTTCACAAGTATAGGCATACAGATTTAGGAAAAACGTTTTTAATCCTTATTTTCCCCATTATTGTCCTCAAACATACTGATGTGAGAAACCTAGTTTGCATAAACATCAATATTTGGTTGAGGATCATGGTTTGGATTCTGTAGGAGATATGTCATTCAATAAGGTTAGACAATCTGGGGTTGGCCAACATATTTCCAACTATATTGCAGCTCAAGATTACATACCCCAAGTCCCAAAATCTGATATGTTAGTCATTTGCATGAAACTGAGATATGCATCTTTGATCTTCCCAACCTTGGGGTGAATAATCAAACCTGTGTTTTGATGGGTGCAAATCAGATCTGTGCTTTGATGAGTTTAAACGTAGTGTCCATATTCACAGGTAATTCACAAATCTAGATTCATTGCAATGTTATAATAAGAATTTATAAATCACCCCATCACACCTGGGCTGGAAGAATGATAGACCACCCCACCACCCCTGGGCTGGAATAATTGATAGATCATCCCACCACACTCGAGCTAGAGATTCTATATTGCACCTCTCTTATAAGCGTGCAATCATGATATTTACTTCAGATATTTTTGCATTTCATAAACCACATTTTTCTATCCTACAACATGACATACCTCCACCAGAATGCTTTGGGGACACAAATATCCTTGGATCAAAGTTTGAATGAGTTCCTGCTATCAAGGGACATCATTTTCTCCTCTGATGAGGATTTTTTATTATCTAGAATAAAAAATGGAAAACTAGGCTAAATGTTTGCTTCAGAAATATCAAAAGAATATATCAATTCTTTAACATGTATATTTGAAAGTTGGTAGTATTCTCGATTTTGCAAAAAGAACTGTAAAAGAGAAGTGCTTGATATGATGAGTAGGCATAACTGCAAAATTCCATTATTGAAGGAATCCACCTAGTTGGGTACTCAACTTATTTTTCCATTAGAAGAATAAGGTAATTCAATGTACCTCACAAAGGCATTGACCACCAAATTTCTAGACTCTATACTGCACCCACAAAAGAAAGTTTTGGAGGAAGTAATTTTGACTCTTCAAGCTAACCTCCTTTTTCTTTCACAGTTAAGTTTTTTTCTTTTCCCTACTTGTTGTTTAACATAGTGTTTTTGTCATATTCCTGTATACAACTTCTGATCAAGCTAACCTCGTTTTGCTTTCACAATTAACCTTTGTTTTTTTTCCTATTTGTCATTTAATCTAGTGTTCCTGTCATCTTTGTGCGTAAAACACTAGTAATAGAGCATTTTTAACCAAAAGTAGCTATTCTTGTTTGCACAGAACATCCCCTCGGGTTGAATGTTTTCAGTTGGCACAATGTTGTGGCTATGGTTTGAAATGTTAGAAATTTGTGGAACTGCGTAATGGCATGCATTCATTGTGGGAGACAAGGCACAACATATAGCTAAGAAAATATGTACAATGTTGAATAGCTTCACTAAGCAGATGGAGGAAGGAGGGTATGTTGTGGACACAAATTTTGTATTGGATGATGTGGAGGAAGAGGCAAAGGAAGACATGCTGCATAGTCATAGTGAAAAGTTAGTTGTGCATACAAATGTAGTGATGCTAGAAAGCATCAGTTTAGGTCCTAAAAATTTTCAAATGAGCAAAGAAGGGCAAGGATATTAATGGGCTGAAGAAAACCAGAATAGCATGAACTTTAACAGTAACTATTTTAGGAAATTAATAATATATTATTATCTAAAAAGAGAGGCATAATTGATTGTTTTTTGTTGATGAAACCGTACCAGAAACGTCCTTATGTGATATATGTACAAGTAAAACATTACCAAGTGAATATGTACAATGATGAGCAGCTGAAATTTGAATCATATACAATGTTGATGATTATTGTCACAAAAACGGATACAATTTTGTACATGCTTTGTAATGTATTTCTTGAAATTTTAAATATTCTCTATACATAGAGATGTGTTTGGTAGGTAGTAACTAGACATATATACAATGAAAGTATTCTTTGACATCTCAACATATATACAATAAAAGCATTCTGTGACATGTAGATGTAATTGAAAATGAGCAGCTAATCATATATGCATGATGGGGCATGGGATTGGAAACACCAATTAATGTTTATTGTGGTGCAAAATTGTGCGAGTTGTTCCTGCAATTGATTCTGCATTTTCCTGTGTGCGTCCCTTTCATGGATGTGAATTGTTTTCTTGAGTATTTTTCTTATCTTCTTTAACAATTCAATGGTTACAAACGGTAAAGAGGCAATGATTGTTGGGGCAGTATCCTTGTTTGCATATCTTGTAATGTAAGTTCTTGTTGCTAGATTTCTTGGCAATACTCATACAACATTCGAAGGTAGTCTGTATCCATACTTGTTGCCATCCAAAAAGAAAACATTGTAAGTGACAATGGATGTGTTTGCTAAAAGAATTTTTTTTAAAGAAATGAATTAAAATAAATAAATTTCTAAAGAAATTTTTAAATTGCAGTGAATGCTAGACTTTGTCGTTCGTAGAAAAAAACATTTTGTTTAAAGATTTGAAATAAAATAAACGAAATTTAAACTAATATAAAATCATGAGGTTAAATGTAATAGCAAGAAAATGTATGTGAAATTTGGTTATGTAGTAAGTGGTGTTTACCATGTGGGTAAATATGGAAGAAAGGTTGTACGATTGGCAAGAGTGTATTCTCTTGCATAGATTTTGATGCAAGAAATGATTCCTCTTGTTGTCTATGCTTAAGATATGGATTCTCATGCATTTGTGCAATGTGTGAGAATGAAAATGCTAGATTGATTTGAATGTCTGCCAATGACCGCACTCTTGAAATTGTAGTGAATGTTAGTCCTTGTCGTTCTTTGGTGCTGATGTCTACTGTTGCTTTGTCTAATGTAATTCCTTGTGACTTGTGTATTGTTAAAGCCCATGCCATTTGAAGTGGTATCTGATGGTTGTACCCCTTGTGATGGGAGAAATGGGTACATATGTTGGGTGTGAAATGTCCCATTGTGTTCCTTTGTATTGTTGAAAGTCGACAACCACGAAGGATGGTAATTCTGGGGGCTTTGAGTCAATTGAATAAAATATTGAGATGACTTTCCCAAGTGCACCATTGACAAGGCCTGCATTCACCCATAAGTTGCTAGTGAGCATAACTTTTTGTTCATTGCATAATAGCACTTTTGTAAGAAAATGCTCATCTTATGTTGTAGTAGAAGTTTTCTGCCTTTGTTGTTATGTAGAGCAAAGCATGACTGGGATGTTCAAATTTTTAAGCATTTTCTTATTATGCAACACAACTAAGTTGTTCGTTGCATATAGGTGCATGGATTCTTCAAATGTGCGTTGCTCTTCATGCGTTAGAGAAGAATTTATCCTTGACATTAGGAGTTGCCAATCTTCAAGTGTAGATATTACATTTTTGGGATTTGTGAGTATTTGGCAGATAGCAACTTGGGACAGGCTAGTTCCTTGTTGACGAAAAGTGATTGAAAGTGTTATGAATGTGTCAAAGTTGCACCAAAGTGCAGTGCCACATGATGTCCCAACATATAAAGGAATGTCTTTTACAGGTGGTAGCTAGCTTAAATCTCCAACAAGGATAATTGAGAAATTATCAAATGGTGCATTTTGGTGAAGAGGGAATGCCTCTCTTAGGTGAGTGTTAATGCGAGAAAGCATTCTTGGACCAATGAAGCTAATTTCATAAATGAGAATATATTCTACATGACGGAGTTGCTCTTGTAGTTGTAGGAGTGGTTGGCCTTCAAGAGGATGCATTGTTTGGATAGGGATACAAAGGGCAGAGTGAATTGTGAGGGCATTTATGTTGAAAGCTGCAACGCCAGCTGGTGCAAGTAATAGTAAAGGGATTTTGTTTCTTGGTGAGTTTTCCACAAATTCATGGTGAAAACAGTTAATCAAATGGGATTTCCCTATCCCAGATGTTACTTGTATGATGATTTTGCGTGGGTGTTTTGGCGAAGGGGTTTTAAATTGTGAAAAAATAGTGGTAAAAGCTATGTTTTGGGTACAAGATAATGTGTGATCTTGGGGAAGGTTATAAAACGAATAATGTTGGTTTTGAATAGTTGAGGAATTGAATTCAATGAAATTTATCGCAATTTCTTGCAAGTGGGGAGGGATAGTAGTATGCGACCAATTGTGGTTGGCATCAAAGTCGCGGTAGCCAATCATATCGAGGTCATAAACTGCAATATTGTAACCTGGGTGCAACTGAGAGAGGATTTTCCATTCATTCATCTACATGGAATCAGGAGGGGTGTCGAGGGTAGTTTGATCTTTCATATGTGGGGTTTGTGGGTTTTCAATTTCTCGGTGGACATGCCATGGTGTATATGTACCCTTTATTTGTTCCCAGTTTGCAATTATTTCCGCATCAGTTGAACCAATATCATTAGGGAGTGTGCAGAAGGGGAAATGCAATAGTAATTCACTCTAACAAAAAGTGGCATAAGAAGGATCATCAAAGGAAGGAATGACATTGTAGCAGGGCAAGACATGTATAATCATTGGAGGGAATATGCATTTCCATTGGTTTTTTTCCCCTTGGGTAGAATATGACCATGAGCATGTAGATTCAAGGAGGGGTAGTGATTCTAATGAAACATGCCTATTCATGTAAGCAAGGATAAAGTTTGGTGTCGAACGAGGATTCTCAGTATCTTGCGAAATACATTTGAAAATGGCCTTGTTGACATTCAAAGAACGAAATGTATGGCTACATAGAGAGAGAGGCAGCTTTTGTAACATATGGCATATTTCTTGTGCTCTAATATCTCTATCTGCAATGGTTTCTATAAGGAGTCCTTGGATAACAACAACAGTAGGTGCTTTTGGAATGACACTTTCTCAAAGTCATGATAGCATTTGACGGTAGCTCTCAGATCTTGTTTCTGCTTTTGTTGCATACTTTGCAATATACTTTAACACAACATGGCGAGATAGGACTGGTTAACAATCAACATTTTCTCTCTAGATAGAGAGTAGATCAGCATTGTGAATATTCAATCTTTCATCATTGCGAGCAGGGATGTAGGTGTTATGCCCTTTATCATCAATTAAAAGTGAATATGTGGAGTTTAATTCCCATGACACTCCATACCGACAGCTAAGTACATTGTCTTTCTTGCGGAGACAAGAAGATTCATGAAACTTTGTATGACGTTGAACGTAGTTGACGAGCTCTCTATAGTCTTCAGACTAGTTGGACTTGAATATTGATTCTGTGTCAAGAAGACATGGGTTATGAATTATTGATTGGTGAAGTAGAATATTTCGGTATTCTGCTTGATGTGGATTCCATGTAGTTACGTAGTGGTCGAAATAATTCTGTGCATTAGCAACTTCCACTGCATTGTTCTAGTCAATTGTGTCCATATTTGGTGCATTTTGCAACCAGAGGAAGCCATGAATGTGTGCGGATCCTCTATGTTTCCATTCATATTTGAATATAATATGAAGGTAATATGAGGAAAATTACAAATCTAAAGTGCATATATTGGGATGTTAGATGTGGGTTTTTAATTATGTTTTGAATTCTCCATTGGAAGTCGTTGTCTGAATTGGAAGGAACACTGGTAGGCATGATCATGTGCAAGTCATGACATTTAGTATCAGCTGCACTGAGAGTGAAAAAGAATTTTGGGCTTCCTATTTGTGTGATCATGTCAGTCAGTTCAGAGTGTCGTTTGTTCCAGAAAGGTTGTGTTCCTCGTAGGCCTGAACTGAATCGCATTATTTTCTGTAGTAGTCTTGAATCTCGAGAGTCACAGAGACACTGTCGCAGGTATGAAACCATTGTTCGCAAGTTGTTCTCAATGTACTTCTTCACAAAAACACCAGTAGTTGTTTGGCTACAATGGCGCTTTAGAATGTTATAAAGATAGTAGCAGAATCTTGGGTGTTGGCCAAATCGGTTATGATGGTAGTGCAGCAAGTGCAAAGCATATTCATGCATCTCAACTTTTGTAAGTCTTGGTTGCATGATCATGGAAATGTCTATAGGGAAGCGTGTGGGGAATGCCATGGCAAAGAGGCCTGCGGTGTTTTATTCATTCATAGCTGTTAAATATAGTCAAGGCCAATCAATAGAGATTGTTGAATTTGCATGGGGCAAGTGCAAATAATCACAAATGTGCTCAAGTTCAGTAGATGAATTTGTGAGTATTGGAATGAAAGAAGAGGGTTGGATTTCTAATGGAGGTAGCATGACATCATTATCATAAGTAGAATCAGTAGTGGTTTGATGGGGTTCAAAAGAGGAGGTGGTTACAATATGGAGAAGAGAAGAAATATCTGTAGGGTGATTTGGTAGTGCAGAAATTGTAGATGAACTTAATTGAACATCACTGTAGTAAGGGTCATTTTTTATTTTGTATTCAAGTGCTACAAGGACATGTGATTTGCAAACGAAGAATTCATAAGCCTTTTCAGATGGATTGTGCCTTTTCACAATGAGGATGTCTAAGTTAGAAATCATTCGAGGTAAGTAGTTGGCAATAATAGTGATTTCTTGAGGGAAGCTAATTGTATGGCCACTATATTTGTATTGACCACCACGAGCATGAGTAACTTGTAGAATGGGGTTTACATGTGCAATGAACATTTCTTCAACTTGTGTTAAATGTTGAAGGACATAGGGTTGTTCACCAGGGTTCATGTTGTTCAGTTGAGAAAAACGATTGGTAGAATTAGATGATGCACAGCGAAAGAAAGAAAGGCTACAATGTAGAAGTTTTGTTTTCATTCTAGGGCATGATTCTTTCCATATTTTGGAAACATGCATGGTAGAAAAGTTCATCTATCCTTTGTCGAAAGCGACAATGTTCTTCATTAAGGGGAGGGTTATATTGGATTTGATGAAGGTGAGGTGGGTTGTTTTGTATAGTTGCGAGAGCATTTGAGGTGGGAACGGATGTAGAGGAAGAGGTAGGTTTGTTGCAGTTTTTATAAAGAAGTCTCTAGCATGCATTTATTGTATCCTTGTGCTGTACATAAAGAAGACGACGCCACTTGTTTTTATCCGCCTTTTGAGTGTTTTTTAGAATATCTAAACAAGTATAGATAATTATTATTAGTTTTCATAAACGAGTATTGCATGTTTGGAGAATGTATTACATGTTTTAGAATTACTTTTTTTTATTTGAACATTAGTGAAGTGTAGGTAGAATAGGTAAAAGGAAAAACACACAATTAACAATATTACAAAAACATAAGTTATTATGGAATCTATTATTGAGAGGAGAAGAGCAAGATAACCATTAATTTGCTTTCTTCTGCTCCATTCTTTTTTGACAAGATTGAATGATAGCATGAATAGTTTAGCAAGCAAGAGATCAATGTATAGCCATGTAAATAATGAACAGAAAACTCATGTAGTAAGTTTTTACAAATGTTGATAGCTATATTATGTAAAATGCAAAGTCTAAACATACATATTTTGGAATAATTGGAAGAGAGTATTTGCAGCAAAAGTGGGCATTACAATAGCATGGGCATAATTTAGAAATTCCAGTTTATGTTCAAGCAGTAGTGCTTGAAGAGACCATAAAAAACTTTCAAGGGCAGCAAGCAATAGGCCGTTTTGAAATGGACATTGCTTGAATGTCATTAAGGGCTTCTTTGCATGCAAAAGAATATTGAATTTCTTCTTAATTTATCACTATTGGTTGCAAGCACTCAACACCGTTGAAGTAATCTATTTTAATGAAAAGTGTTAGCAAGAAGCAACATCTTGTAATTCGGCCACACATTTCTTGCAGATCAGTTGGTTCAATAGAAAGAAGGAATAGGTCTTTTGTCGTGATGCCCATGAGCACATTTCCTGCATCATTGAAAGATATGATGTTCTGTAGGTGCCCGGTGTGGTCATGTAGCTCAATTTTAAGTTTGTAATGGTAGTCACATTCTGGGAAGTCGCTGTTACATTTTGTACAATACCAAAGATTGTTAGAATGCTCCATAACCTTTTTCATGCATTATTTTCCATTAAAATCTAATGGACATGCTAGAAAGTAGAAGTCATCCATGTGAAGAGCAGTGATCGTTGCACAAACTGAAACCCATATTGCTTTCTTGGAGGTTTGCATGTAAGCAATTTCATGAAATGTCTTTTGTGGTAGGGCATGTTTCGAAGCAACACCATAGTTTCTACTCAAAGATGGAGAAGAAGAGCTATAACCCGTTTCACGAAACCATGCATGTAGTTGATGAGTTTCTTCAACTTGTGGATTTATGATGAGAGTACTCGTTGATATCATCCCTATTGTGGTGCCATTAAATTTAGATACACGACCTCCTTTGATTGCAAGGATTGGTGGGTTGTCAAAAGAGTAGAATTCAACAAAGTTTTGTCCTATAGAGTCACAATGATCTCCCCATAATGTTATATCAATGCTAAAACCTGACTTGTTTTTTAATATGAGTGTTTTCCTTAATGTTTCACTTACTCCTTTTCGTCAAATTGTTGATGCAGGTGAGGTGGAGGTAACAACACCAATCACATCTACATTCGTATTTGGACTTGTATTTTTTATTTCAGAAATAGTTTTGAAGTGAAAGCTCTAGTAAGGAAATGTTGGATCATTTATGGGACATGGATTGACAATGGAAGCAGAAAACAAGCAAATTTTCCATTTGCTTTTGAGGTGGTTGTAGTTTGGGTTTTCTTCTTTGACTGTGCCATTTGAAATAATGTATAGTTGGCCAACTTGAACAAGACTGTAAAGAGATTCGGCCAATTCAGCAAATGCAGAAAGGTGGATCTCTTCCTTATCACTATTGATAAGGTCAAATCCAAAAACTTTTCCTAAGCCTCACACATTGTTGTAAGTCTTCAATGCTATTTTTGTGGATGCTCTACCTTGGATTGACAAATACTTTCGGTAAGGATTGAGCACCTTGAATGGAATAGTTGTACTTGTCGCCATAATTAGTGGAGTAACTACAGAGGGCAAGGTATCTTCTACTGATGAAGAGCTATACTGGGAATTACCTACCTTTGCATGTATTAGTTTTGATGAGTCCTTGGTCAATGTTGTTGTATGCATTACAACTTCAAGCTCAACCACTCGGATGGACCTTATGTAAACACACGAGAAATGAATTAATGAAGATTTTTTTTTTTTGTAATGCAGGAAGCGTATGGAAGAAAAAAAATAAAAAAGGGTAAATTAAAATGTTGGGCCTTATGAGGAGTTTTGAAGCACCATGCAAGTTGCTTTTTTAAGCAGAATTATTGAGCCAATTTGGATGTCTTCAGATACAATTTGTGGGCTATATGTTGATGGTAGAAAAGTCTTGTGTTGATGTGTTCCATCAGATAGAGTAATGTAGAAGTGTGAGGATGTTGTTTTTAATGATGTAATAGAACCAATATCGATTATCTGGAGTAGTGGTTGAATCTCAATGGAACCATTCAGCAGCAGAGGAATGGCATTTGTAGTCAAGGCTGGCTCCATAATATTAACAGATGGATTCTTTTTCCGTGATAGTAGTACCTGTAATTCATCAAATCACCACAACACAAAAGTCTAGTAAAGAAAGATGTGATGTGAATGTGGAAACTAATCTAGCAATGCTAACTTTCGATGGTGAAACATTCACAAGGGCAGAAGGTATGAGAGTGAATTGTCATTCACACCACTATTAAAGATGATATGACCGTGTAGGTGTTGTTAGTTAAGGTTAGCTTAGGTACAAGTACTAGTTCATCAAAAGATCCATGTGATATTAATTTGGACTCATCTGTTTTTTCAATAGTAACATTTATTGCTTCCATCAATTCTGAGAAGATTTCAAATGTTTTTATATAGCTGCCATCAAGTATGCCTAACACCTCAGTGAACTCTATTTGTGTTGCAGTAGTCAATTTCCATTTAATTATACCAGACAGTTTTGGCGAACTCCAACAGTTGATACCACTTAATATGGAAAAGGAATCCCCTAACTGGTACCATTTAGGGGCCATACAAAATCTCGAGGGAGTCTTCTAAAATGGTGGTTTCTTCGTCACAACAAGCTCATCTTCCTACGGAGATAATGGACAAATAAGAGACTATTTGCTGACACTGATTAAAGAAGGGAAATTTAGATCTTTAGTCCCATTTCATCCCAACAGGGAAACATTATAGATCAAGAAAACATCTCATTGGTAGTGAAAAGTCACTCAAATTCCATGCCTGGGGAGGCTCTGCCTAGTGGTGTTGTTTATGTGGATGCTAGCCTTTCACATTGGCTAAAACCTACAAAACCTAGCCTTCTTGCTACAGAAAATTAGCACATGAGTGAGCTCTGCTTGATCACAATCAACAAGTATTAGATCCTTCTAGGACAAACGAATTACTACAAGAGATACAAATTATCCACAAAAGTTTCTAATCACAGTGAACTGCTTGAGTGACAATATCCCTAGCTGTGGACCTCATCAGGAAAGTAACTGAATTGATCATAATTGTTCTTCTAGGTTGCGGATTAGTAGGAATAGTTTAGATTCCAGAGAGGCTAGGGTAATTTAATTATTACAGGTCATACTACTCAATTGACATTTGTTGTGGTGCTCAATCTGTTTGTCCGAAGTAGCTACTAATTGAATACAGTACTTGGTGGAACATTGTACTTATTGTGGATGAATGATCAGTCCTATTCAGTGTGGATGAATGATCAAGAAAACATCTCATTGGCAGTGAAAAGTAACTCAAATGCCATGCCTGGGGAGGCTCCACCTAGTGGTGTTGTCTATGTGGATGCTAGCCTTCTACATTGGATAAAACCTACATAACTTGTTGATAATGGCTACAGAGTGCTTTCATCTCAAAAAGGTGGCAAAGAAAATCTGTCTAAAGGTATAGAATTGTCTTCATGACAAAATATAATGGAGTCAGGGATAATGGAATTCTCCATTATCTCCAAACCAACAAGTTGCAACAATTCATGCATCACCACTTTCAGAATCACTTTCACCTCGAAGTACAGATTGTAGACTTGTTTTTGCAGTGCCTGGAATGCAGAATTCGGAAGGTGTGATGGAAAAGCAGTCATCACCTTTAAGATCACCCTCAATAAGTAATGATGAAAGACCTATTTTGGGGGCCCTATTAATCGAGCACATACAAGAAATGACTCGAAGTCAGCTATCACCTAGAAGATCACCATTGAGTAAAGATCCTGATGATAGACCTTTTTTGGGAGCAGTTGCATCCATATAAGATCATTTAACTGTACTATGGGTTTTCTACATTCTTTGGCCAATTTTCCTTTGATACTTGTTTGCGACAAATCATAAACACTTCAACTAAAATACATTTTATCCATAGAAATGGTAACAATCTGCAAGTCACTTTGCACTCTTAAAGTTTTCTCCCTTAGGATTCCCAAACTTAGCACATCTCTAACTTTGGTTGAACCCTTCCTCCTCTAACTCCAGTTCACAGATTCCACCCTAGTTAGTAAGCTTTCTTTATATTCTGTTCTGTTCTAGAAAGCATGGAAGCTATCGATCCAGAAGATATCCAAACTTGGTGGTAGATAAGTTTATCTAGGAAAGTACTTTACAATCTCTATTTGTAACCAATACGCCACAATTGATCATTGTTAGCAATTTTTACTAGTAAATTCTGAAAATGCACCTAGTCATCATCTTTAACCTTGACAATGATGAATAAAAAAAACAATGATGTGCTTCGATTCTAATTTCAAAACACTGTTTCTAGTCAGATAAACAGGAAAAATCACTTTCAACTACAACTTACATTAAAATGGCAATATATTCTAAACTGAAGCTAAAACGTACCTGCAAGGCTTATAGATTCGAGGCAGAGAATTGATTTATTCGACGCAAAAAATTGATTTAACTTGTACTTGCCATAAAAAACCCACAACGAACTCCTGGACTATGATTATAACACTGTAAGCAAAAAGAGATAAAATGGGGATCAGAAAAGCCAGTCTGAACTAACCACTGAACTTTGAACAGAAGAACCAGAGAACTCTGAGTAGCTAAATGAACAACATCTGAATGAAGAGTGCATTTGCTGGAATGAAAAACACGTTTGATACCTCTGATAACCCTGATGGAATCTCCAAGTTTTTCAAATACCTCCGAAAACCCTGTGAATAACTTCGATAACCCTATGAATAATGGAGAGATAACCAGCAACACAGGTCGTGTAGAGTAGGGTGAACAACAGAAACGATAAACATTACTACAACAGGTTGTGGAAGAGCTCGAAAACATCATTGCAGCAGGTCGTGGAAGAGAAAGCGGAAAGCAGGAGGAGCAGAAATCGGAAAGCAGGTGAGGAAGGAATAGTCTGAGAACATATGCTAGTTGTCAAGTAAACCCTACGTCAGTTGGATGCTAGAGAATGAAAAAGTAAACGAAAAAACTCAACCAAAGGAATGCTTATCAGCCTAAAAATTGTTTTGAAATTGTATTTAAACATTAAATTTCTTAAAAAGTTTCGTACTTTTATGCCTTATGCACAAAGACTTTACATTGAATGTTGTTCAATTACTAAATTTCTCAAAATTGATTTCGTGTTGCTACTAGTGGTGACATTTTACCTCCACCCTCATGTTCCTTTACACCATTTCTTTGAAAAGGAGTAATTATTCAGAAATTTATTTCGTGTTGCTACTAGTGGTGACATATTACCTCCACCCTCGGGTTCCTTCATACCATTTCTTTGAAAAAGATTAATTATTCAGAAATCTATTTAATGTTGGTACTAGTGGTGACATATTACCTCCACCCGCTCCTTCACACCATTTATTCGAAAAAGATTAATTATTCAGAAATTTATTTCGTGTTGCTAATAGTGGTGGCATATTACGTCCACCCTCAGCTTCCTTCACACCATTTCTTCGAAAGAGTAATTATTTTTGGGCATCAAGAAGGGATTGCGCAGGAATGGAAGATGACAGCTGGTTCTAGTCAGTAGTCATGGTTGAGCCCCTCTTTTTCTTTTTTTTTGCTATTTTTACTTCAAACTTCGACCCCATAGTCGGACCCCAACTAAGACCAAGGTAGAGTTGGTCATAGTCAAGTTATTAATTAATCAAGTTAAAAATTAATGAATTATTCATATAAATTGTTATTATGGTTATTAATGGAGTTAATAAAAATCAATTAATTATTGTAGTTAATTGTTAATTATTTTATTATTATTATTATTATAAATAAAATAAAAATAATTGTTTTTGGTTGATATGTGGGTGAATCTTGAAAATCACATTTACCTATGGTTAAGAGGCCATGGCTCTAGGGGCATCTAAGCCATCTGAGGGATCGCACTCGTCTAAGCCGCTCAGCTAGGATTTTTTTAGTATCGGTGAGACTAGAACCGGTGACTTTTGCTTACAGAGCGCCTTAACAGCACGCTCCTTCACCGACTGTTCTAAATTTCTTTGATAATAATAATAATAATAATAATAATAATAATATCATGATTTTAAATAGATAGTTAATTAAATGTTCTATAAAGCACTATTTAATATAAAATTACTAGTTCTAACTTTAATTTTAATTTTAATTTTATTTTATTATCTCCCCAACTTTTTTCGGAAAAAATGATGTTATACTTGTCCGATTTATGATTCCTATGTTGAGCAGGGTAATAACTTATTAAAAAACATTGACATTGACATTAATTTTAAATTTACTAAAATTTAAATGATTTTACCTTTGAAAAAATTTTAATTTATTTTTTTATTTTTTTATTTTTGAAGTGCAATTTTTCTACATTCTAATTAGTTAGAGTCTTATTTTGTAATGATAATATGTACGTTGACAGATTGGACCTTTTCATAAAAATCAAAAGAAAGAACATTCTTACTGTGTACCTTCACAAGTATTGTGTACACTGACAAGCTCAACGTCTACATTTATTGTTGTTCATACATATTGCCTCAGTATTATATGAATCATATAGATTGGAGTTATTTTGATTTTTAAATAATGTTTTTTAGTTTTGATATTAATAGTGTTTTGAATTAATAAAACTTATTTAGTTTGAGTTTCAATTTGATAGGAGAATAGTTATTAGGGTTACTATTTATGTCTTTTCATTGTTATTATTCCCTGTGGCAGTAGAGTAATAACTTATTCAAAAAAACATTGATGTTAAA
Organism: Pinus taeda; assembly: GCA_000404065.3. Taxonomy (NCBI): domain Eukaryota; kingdom Viridiplantae; phylum Streptophyta; class Pinopsida; order Pinales; family Pinaceae; genus Pinus; species Pinus taeda. The sequence continues at coordinate 96,098 of APFE030697689.1, forward strand.
ATTAATTTTAAGTTTATAAAAAATTAAATGATCTTATCTAATGTTTACCTTTGAAAACATTTTAATTTTAGATTTTTTTTCAAATGTAATTTTTCTACATTGGTTGGAGTCTTATTGTGTAGCGATATAACTTTTTAATAAATATCAAATATCATAAATCTGGTTAGACAGGGAAGTCACGATAAAATGTTTTGTACCGGTGATCCTACAAATGGTTTCAACAATTTTTCAAGCCAACAATACAGGTTTATTTAAATAGTGGATTCAGTGAATTTTGCCTATTGTCAAGTAGAGGTTTTCAACTAAAAGTAAGAGTAAAAATGTGCAATGGGCTTAAGTGTCTCCCCAAATTCATGTTAAATATTTTGGAAATTAATTTTTTTTAACTGAAAATTTTAATATGCCCTATATTTTTAGTTTTTGTTGTATTTGATTATTTTGTTCCTTTGTATCTTTCTTTAATTGTTTTTCATTTTTAAATTTATATTAAATTTTAATTTTAGAATGACACAATTATAAAATTGTCATATATTACTATTAATAACATATTACATCATATAAAAATTAAATTATCAAATAATAAATAATACATTTCATTTTGAGAAATATAGAAATTATTAAAAAAAATGCAATAGTTAACTAAATTATTATGTTACAGTACTTAGATTACATAACTTTTAATCTATTGGTTCTTGAAATACACCTTGAAATACCCATTTTTCACCGAGAAAGATTTTAATCATATTTATTTTCAAAGTCTTTGATATAATGGTTAGTTAAATTATAATTTTATATTGTTTAAATGACATTTTTAAAATCAGTTTTGTTATTCATTTTGAAATGTATAAGGTAATTAATGCAAATGTAATTTTTTTTATATTTTTTACAATACATTCAAATCTAGTTATGTAAGTTATGGTCAAATTGTCACTAGTGAATTTTGGTTAAAATCAAATAAAAATTAATTGAAATATTTTTAAATTATTATGCATTCAAAAATACAATATTAAAAATATATATATCATAATTTTGTTAAAAATTATATCACCTAAAATTAATAAGGTAATTGTGTCTTCATTACATAAAACATTACAACGTCAATATTTTCTTAATTTATGAGTTCATTTATAGTGTTTGATAAAAGTCTCTACTTGAGTGTTCGTGTCACTTGTGTAGAACATATATTTTTTGTTCATATTTAGTATATTCATTAATATTTGTGATGTTTATCTTGAACATAGTCATATGTATTCGAACAAATGTAATATTGTGTAAAAATAGAATTTGATGAGAAGTTATATATATGTATATGTTAGCAGTTTTAGTTAGTGGATTTCTAATGGAAGATAACAATATTTTTTTTACTACTTTTGGTAGAAACATTTTTTGGTTTGGAGGTTCTAGAATTTTGGTTTTAATGCTCAAATACTAAGTCTCAAGTGACTCAGGTCATTAGCGGTATTTTATGGCTACCAAAAACAATTTATTCATTTATGTATGTCTTATATTTTTATTACTCTAATTTAAAGATATTTAAAATAAGTAAAAATATCTAAAAGTAGTCCTTATTCAAAGGAAAACACTAGCTATACAACCTTATTTATTACGTCGTAAGGCGTTTCCCTTTGAAATGAACCACCCTAAAATCTACCTGTCATCCTGTGTGCCCTTAGATTATTTGTTAGACGATGAGAAGATTGTTAATCATTCGATTAATGGGAGGTGGGAGGTAGTTGAATGGTTGTAATGACACTGCACTGGGAAGCTGAGACAACTCCAATGCCCTGTGCGAGCGCCTGGGCTGTCCTAGCACCAGACCCTCTTGGGCGTTAGGCTGAGTTCCGTAGTAAATGATCCCCAAATCGTCGAGCAGAAGCAGAAGAAACTTGAGGCAAGCGAAGGTAGGTGAGCGAAGGTGCGGGGATCGATTCCGCTAAACTCACCGATAGCGGTGTTGATGATAAAGAAGAAAAGGGAGGACAGGCTTCGTCGGCCCAAGTTGAAATATGCCACCCGTGGCTAGAATGGATTGAGTTAGTGGACTGTCTGATGGAAGTGAAGTATTTGAGTCCCAAGGGAGCCAACGAAGGTGAGGCTAATGGTGATCTTGATGTTACCGATGAGGTACGCGGTGGAAATGAAGAGGATGTGAGGGTTTTTAAGAGTCTCAGAAGTGCATGTAAAAGATTTGGTCAAGACCGCTTCGACATCATATGGTAAACATCTCACAGTGCTCTGAACTTTCTTTTCGCTAATGAATTGGCACAGAGCAGCTTAAAATCTAGAAAGCTTAAATCTTAAGTACTCTTTCATAAGTTATATGAAACCAAGATAGATATAATCGAATTTTGTTTCAGGACACAAAAACAAATCTCAAACATGGATAATAATTGTTGCTGTCGTCGGAGGCGCAGTTGTGATTTTAATTATGACATTCATCGCCAGACGTTATTTTTTGAGATTATACACTATCCCCTCACAACAAAGACAAGGTATGTTGTATTTTGTAGCTGTGACTATATTGTATTTTTTTGAGGATATTAGGGACTTCCGAATATTGCACTCAAAATTTCTCTTTATGACTGTGGCTTTATGTTTGGTTGCGAACTTTACATTTAACTGTTGGGAATTGTACAACAGTCAACACTCAAGTTGCAACGGAACTCCGAGGACCTGTAGACTTTGATTTCAAAATATTAAGAGATGCTACTAATAAATTTGACACTGCAAATAAGCTTGGAGAAGGAGGGTTTGGTGAAGTTTACAAGGCGAGTTAGAATCATTGTTGTGATTTATGTTGATTGGATTGTAAATTTTAAGAATATTATAAAATTTAAACTATTGACATCACTCTCTTCTATTAAATTTGAAAATATTCATAGACAACACACTTGCCTGTCTTCTGCTGAAGTTTGATTTGAAGCAGGGTACGATGAGAAATGGGAAGGTGATAGCAGTAAAGAAACTATCTTTAGTGCAATCTGCCCGTGCCATATCCGAATTTGAGGGTGAAGTGAAGGTCATTTCAAATGTTCACCATTGAAACCTGGTACACTTATTAGGATGCTGCAATCAAGGCCCAGAAAGACTGTTGGTTTACGAGTATATGCCAAACAGTAGCCTCGACAGAGTATTATTCGGTTGGCCCCCTCATACTTAATCCCTCTGGATCTTCTTCTTTTTTTCGCCCAAGAGTTTTTCTGTTGTAGCTGAGATATATATAAGTGTAATGCATGTGGCAACAGGAGAAGGCAGGTAGAGTTTGAGTTGGGAAATGCGTTTTGGCATCATATTGGGCATTGCTCGCGGCCTTGCATATCTGCACAAAGATTTCCATGTTCGCATCATTCATCGCGATATCAAATCTAGCAATATATTGCTTGATGAACATTTTTGTGCAAAAATAGCAAATTTTGGATTGGCCAGACTTCTTCCTAAAGATCGGAGTCGCCTTAGTACTAGAGTTGCGGGAACCCTGTAAGAAAAATAATCCTTTATACGACTGTTCTTATTATATTTACATTTAGGTTGTTTAGATTATATTTGCAGTTAGGGTTGCACATAATTAAAATGGAGTTTTGTTTTGTCAGAGGATATACAGCACCAGAATATGCCGTTCATGGTCAATTGACCAAGAAAGCAGATATCTACAGTTACGGTGTTGTAGTTCTTGAGATTGTGAGCGGAAGAAAAAGCATTGACATGAATCAACTACCACATATCCAATATCTTTTGGAATGGGTATTTTCTCCGACCATTCACGCTATATTTCTCAAATTGGTGTGGATGAGGGAACTTAGTCCGTCTCAATTTGTTTCTAATTATTGTTTATTTATTTAAAGTTTTAAAATAATATAATAAGAATATATATTTGTAATAGAAAATTTGAAGATATATATATATATATATATATATATATAATATATATATATATATTATATATATATAATATAAATAAGTAAATGAAATGAGTGTTACCTGGGATTGATGAATTGGGTTATGAATGTTGCAGGTCTGGAAACTATACGAAACCAACGAGGTTTTAGAAATGGTGGACGAAACCATGGGAGATGAGTACGATAAAGAGGAAGTGTTGAGAATGATACAGCTGGGTTTGCTATGCACCCAAGCTTCTATTGCACAAAGGCCATCCATGTCTGAGATAGTGGCGATGCTTGTAAGCAAGAGGGAGATTACTAATTTACAGACGACCCCCATGAAGCCTGCTTTAGGATATACAGTGCGGACTACCAATTCTGAATCGGGCCCGTCTTCATCGGCTTCGAATGCAACGGTGTCAACATCCCTCACTGGTCGTTAAATACAATTACAGATAAACAACACTAATAGTTTCCTACCAAACTATTTTCATGCATTTTATAGATAAACAACATTCCTACTAAACTGTTTTCATGCATTTTATACATTCTGCAATGTAACGACTTTACAATCATACAATTCACATATTGTATATTTCAGTTGTGTAAAATATGTTTTTAATAAATAGATTGATAAATTTAGTATTTAAAAATTATTGTTAATTAAGCCGTAAGGCGTTTCTCTTTGAAATGAACTACCCTAAAATCTAGGGTCATCCTGTGTGCCCTTAGATTATGTGTTAGACGATGGGAAGATTGTTAATCGTTTGATTAATGGGAGGTGGGAGGTAGTTGAATGGTTGTAATGACACTGCACTGGGAAGCTGAGACAACTACAATGCCCTGTGCGAGCGCTTGGGCTGTCCTGGCACCGGACCCTCTGTAGCTCTCAATCTTCGCAAAATTATCCACAGAAACCTCAGGATCACTCTGAAAAAAAAAACAATGAAATCGATTGGTTGGGCGTTATGCTGAGTTCCGTAGTAAATGATCCCCAAATCGTCGAGTAGAAGCAGAAGAAACTTGAGGCAAGCGAAGGTAGGCGAGCGACGGTGCGGGGATCGATTCCGCTAAACTCACTGATAGCGGTGATGATGATGAAGAAGAGAAGGGAGGACAGGCTTCGTCGGCCCAAGTTGAAATATGCCACCTGTGGCCGGAATGGATTGAGTTGGTGGACCGTCTAATGGAAGTGAAGTATTTGAGTCCCAAGGGAGCCAACGAAGGTGAGGCTAATGGTGATCTTGATGTTGCCGATGAGGTATGCGGTGGCAATGAAGAGGATGTGAGGGTTTTTAAGAGTCTCAGAAGCGCATGTAAAAGATTTGGTGGTGACCGCTTCGACATCATATGGTAAACATCTCACAGTGCTCTGAACTTTCTTTTCGCTAATGAATTGGGTTTTCGTTTATCTGAAGGCTTTAATCAAATCCATTTTTCAGGTTAATTGAATTCAATAAATGTTCTTTGTGTAGCATGCATAATTGGCGTTTTATAATGGCTTGAAAACGAATGCCGGGGGTACGGGGGGATGTAAGAAGAAGAAGAGAGTGTAAGTTGGAAGATATGACTTTGTATTGTAGTTATATAGTTGACTGACAGAAGATGCTTTTAACTACAAAATTGAACAGAAATCTTGATTCTTATAGACACATCATGTACTGATTACATTAGTTTTGGCTGCAACGTATCATCAGTTTTTTTAAATCTTTTGATTTTCTCCTCTCAATGTGTGGAAACGCCATTACCATTGAGATGCTAGAATACTCTTGGAGGAAACAAAGTACATATTTCTTAGCAGGATATTTCCATGGATCAAAATGACAAAATAGTAAGATTCTTCTGACTTTAATTACTCATTAAAAGTTTTGCAAACATGGGGAAATTTTTTAAGACACAGTAAAATGCCTTCCTATAATTGCACATCTTTGGTAAAAAGATTTAATACACAAGCACCATTGAGAAAAGACAGAATATTAGTCCAAAGTTTACCTTGTATTGCATTTAAACACTAAAGAAGTAACTTCACTAGAGGTTGATCTTCTCAATGCGGACCAACACTTTGTAGGTAACTAACAGATAGAGCGACAATGAACTGTCTCTCTTTGGACGAATTAATACACCAACACCATTAAAAAAATCCAGAATGTGAATGCAAAATTTTTGTCCAAACCTTATCTTGTATTTCATTTAAACATTAAAAAGTATAAGTCCACTAAAGGTTGATCTTGTCAACGAGGGCCTCCACTTAAGTAGTGAGTTATAAGCTGGAACAAAAATAATATGTATATCCTTTGGATTTTAATACACAAGCATCATTGTAAAAACAAGAAATTTGGTCCAAAGCTTATCTTGTATTCCTTTTAAACAATAGGGAGGTTGATGTTGTCAATGGGGACCTGCACTTTGTAAGGAATTAACAGGTAAAACAACTTTGTCTCTCTCTTAGCATGTATCTCTTTGTGTGCCTTAAATTTTAGCCCAAAGCTTATCTTGTATGCCATTTAAACCTTAAAAAATAACCCTTCTAAAGGTTGATCTTGTAAATGGGGATCAACGCCTTGCCGGGAATTAACAAAGAGAACAACAATAAGTTGTCTATCTTTTGGCTTTTAATACACCAACGTTATTGAAAAAACAAGAATTTCAGTCCAAAGCATGTATTTTATTCCATTTAAGCATTAAAGAACTAACCTTACTAGTGGTTGAACTTGTCAATGGGACCTGCACTTTGTAGTCCAAAGCATGTATTTTATTCCATTTAAGCACTAAACAAGTAACCTTACTAGTGGTTGATCTGGTCAATGGGACCTGCACTTTGTAGTCAATTAACGGATAAAACAACTTACTCCCTCTCCTTTTACATGTTACTTGAGTGTGCCTTAAACTGCTTCTGACACGTTTTACAAGAAACCAAGAAGCATAGATATCTATATGCAGGGAATTAATAGATAAAATAACTTGTTCTGTCTCTCCTTTTGCATGTTGCTGTAGCGTGCATTAATTGGTTAGATAACTTTTTACAGAAAACCAAGAAGCATAAATATTGAAGATGCTTTGTAACTACAGAATTAAAGAGAAATCTTGATTCTTATAGACACATCATGTACTGATTATATTAGTTATGGCTACAACGTATCATCACTTTTTTTAAATCTTTTGATTTTCTCCTCTCAATGTGTGGAAACACCATTACCATTGAGACGCCAGAATACTCTTGTAGAAAACAAAGTACATATTTCTTAGCAGGATATTTCCATGGATCAAAATGACAAAATAGTAAGATTCTTCTAACTTTAATAGCTCATTAAAAGTTTTGCAAACATGGGGAAACTTTTTAAGACATAGTACAATGCCTTCCTATAATTGCACATCTTTGATAAAAGGATTTAATACACAAGCACCATTGAGAAAACACAGAATAATAGTCCAAAGTTTACCTTGTATTGCATTTAAACATTAAAGATGTAACTTCACTAGAGGTTGATCTTCTCAATGCGGACCAGCACTTTGTAGGTAACTAACATATAGTCTCTTTGGACGAATTAATACACCAACGCCATTCAAAAAATGCAGAATGTGAATGCAGAATATTTGTCCAAACCTTGTCTTGTATTTCATTTAAACCTTAAAAAGTATAACTCCACTAAAGGTTGATCTTGTCAACGAGGGCCTCCACTTATGTAGTGAGTTATAAAATAGAACAACAATAATATGTATATCCTTTGGATTTTAATACACAAGCATCATTGTAAAAACAAAATTTTTGGTCCAAAGCTTATCTTGTATTCCTTTTAAACAATAAGGAGGTTGATGTTGTCAATGGGGACCTACACTTTGTAAGGAATTAACAGGTAAAACAACTTTGTCTCTCTCTTAGCATGTATCTCTTTGTGTGCCTTAAATTTTAGCCCAAAGCTTATCTTGTGTGCCATTTAAACATTAAAAAATAACCCTTCTAAAGGTTGATCTTGTAAATGGGGATCAGCACCTTGCAGGGAATTAACAGAGAGAACAACAATAACTTGTCTATCTTTTGGCTTTTAATACACCAGCATCATTGAAAAAACAAGAATTTCAGTCCAAAGCATGTATTTCATTCCATTTAAGCACTAAAGAAGTGACCTTACTAGTGGTTGATCTTGTCAATGGGACCTACACTTTGTAGTCCAAAGCATGTATTTTATTCCATTTAAGCACTAAACAAGTAACCTTACTAGTGGTTGATCTGGTCAATGGGACCTGCACTTTGTAGTCAATTAACGGATAAAACAACTTACTCCCTCTCCTTTTACATGTTACTTGAGTGTGCCTTAAACTGCTTCAGACGTTTTACAGGAAACCAAGAAGCATAGATATCTATGTGTAGGGAATTAATAGATAAAATAACTTGTTCTGTCTCTTCTTTTGCATGTTGTTGTAGCGTGCATTAATTGGTTAGAAAACTTTTACAGAAAACCAAGAAGCATAAATATCAAAAATCTGAATTATGAAGGCTCAAACAATAGTGGAAAATAAGGCTAGAAAACATTATTGCAAGCACCCAAAAGAATTTATATATCTAGAAATTAGATTATGTACAACACCTTTTTACATAAAATATAAATATCGAGTATCTGAATTAAGGCACAAACAATAGTGGAAAGAAAGGCACACTATTGCAAGCACCAAAAAGCGACCTCACTGTTATGAGAACATATGAAGCAATTTGATATTAGTTCACTTTCTAATTCATACCCTTGTTCAAAGGAGTGAAAACTGCCCCAACGTGTCTACTTTGTGGTTGATCTATGAAGAACTTCTTCTGGCTTTTAAGGAAAGGCTTCAGGTGGTGTATTTCCTACAACTAGGGCTTCAGTCAAAACTGTTTTTTGCAACCCTTGCCCGTTTCTTCTTGAGTACAGGGTGAGTATTAAGTTGAGTTTGCATTTTGCTTCAAATAATTCATTACGACTAATTGTTGCAGATGTGCTTATGCAGTTTTTGATGTGTCATGCAGTTTATACTGGAAACTGAAGTATGTAAATCGTCTAGAATTTATCTGGGATTACATTAGGAAGGGACATATTGAGATTCCTGATTTTGTGTATGACCATGATGATCAACTGGAAGACAGACCTTTGATGGACTATGGTGTTGAAACAAATCCCTTTCAAGTTTATGACATGCCTGCCATTGGATCATGTGATTCTCAATACTCCTTGAGATGGGCCTCCGAAGCATTGTATTAGTCCAAAGTTTACCTTGTATTCCTTTTAAACAATAGGGAGGTTGATGTTGTCAATGGGGACCTACACTTTGTAAGGAATTAACAGGTAAAACAACTTTGTCTCTCTCTTAGCATGTATCTCTTTGTGTGCCTTAAATTTTAGCCCAAAGCTTATCTTGTATGCCATTTAAACATTAAAAAATAACCCTTCTAAAGGTTGATCTTGTAAATGGGGATCAACACCTTGCAGGGAATTAACAGAGAGAACAACAATAACTTGTCTATCTTTTGGCTTTTAATACACCAGCATCATTGAAAAAACAAGAATTTCAGTCCAAAGCATGTATTTTATTCCATTTAAGCACTAAAGAAGTGACCTTACTAGTGGTTGATCTTGTCAATGGGACCTGCACTTTGTAGTCCAAAGCATGTATTTTATTCGATTTAAGCACTAAAGAAGTAACCTTACTAGTGGTTCATCTAGTCAATGGGACCTGCACTTTGTAGTCAATTAACGGATAAAACAACTTACTCCCTCTCCTTTTACATGTTACTTGAGTGTGCCTTAAACTGCTTCAGACGTTTTACAGGAAACCAAGAAGAATAGATATCTATGTGCAGGGAATTAATAAATAAAATAACTTGTTCTGTTTCTCCTTTTGCATGTTGTTGTAGCGTGCATTAATTGGTTAGAAAACTTTTTACAGAAAACCAAGAAGCATAAATATCGAAAATCTGAATTATGAAGGCTCAAACAATAGTGGAAAATAAGGCTAGAAAACATTATTGCAAGCACCCAAAAGCATATATATCTAGAAATTAGATTATGTACAACACCTTTTTACAGAAAATATAAATATCGAGTATCTGAATTAAGGCTCAAACAATAGTGGAAAGAAAGGCACACTATTGCAAGCACCAAAAAGCGACCTCACTGTTATGAGAACAGATTCACTTTCTAATTCATACCTCTGTTCAAAGGAGTGAAAACTGCCCCGGCGTGTCTACTTTGTGGTTGATCTATGAAGAACTTCCTTTGGCTTTTAAGGAAAGGCTTCAGGTGGTGTATTTCCTACATCCGGGGCTTCAGTCAAGACTGTTTTTTGCAACCCTTGGCCATTTCTTCTTGAGTACAGGGTGAGAATTAAGCTGAGTTTGCATTTTGATTCAAATAATTCATTACAACTAATTGTTGCAGATGTGCTTATGCAGTTTTTGATGTGTCATGCAGTTTATACTGGAAACTGAAGCATGTAAATCGTCTAGAATTTATCTAGGATTACATTAGGAAGGGACAGATTGAGATTCCTGATTTTGTGTATGACCATGATGATCAACTGGAAGACAGACCTTTGATGGACTATGGTGTTGAAACAAAACCCTTTCAAGTTTATGACATGCCTGCCATTGGATCGTCTGATTCTCAATACTCCTTGAGATGGGCCTCCTAGGCACTGTGCAAACTTTAACCATCAATTATGGCCATTTGTTGTACAACATTGTATTTTCTTGCTTTTCCTTCTGTATGCAAATGTGAGTGATCCGTTTCCAAGTGACCTCCCTTAACAGGAGACTGTGTTCTTGAGAGAAGGCACTTTCTTGTTTTTCTATTGCAGTTTAGTTAGCAAAAATCCTTGTGCTATAAAATTATGACATTCCGCATTGGATGTACATATATGTAAATAGTCAAACCTGAAACCATGGCAGCATGCAGTTACTATGCTTTACTAGTTCATCTTGTCGAAGGTGTTGATGGAAAAACAGGTGTGTAGTGCAGAAGCATGGTGTAGATTATTGTCATTGGAAAGGAAATCTACTTTTTGTGTTAAAACTTGGCTTTCAAAAGCATGCCTAGCACACATTGTCTGCAGGGTTTTTGCCTCAAAGCTAGCCAATTTCCACTACTTGACTGAAGAACTACTCTTATAGTCAAATTTATACTTTGACTGTTGAATTAACTTTTGATGTACCTTCTATGTACAGAATAATATATCGTGTCATGAAGAAAAACTTCATAAGTCTTCCTATTTGCTAAAATTTCAAAAATATGCAGTGTTTATAATATGCCTGGTCTTCTTCTGCATCTTCGATATCACTGCAGAAACTCTTACATGGTTTGTTTGTGTTCGTGTGATCAGAATTAAAAGAAAAACATGATTAACCAACTGTTCTTGACAGACATATATATAATGGCTTGAAAACAAATTACTTGTTTTACAGCGCTTTCCCTTCTCTAAAAAAATCTGTTAATGATAAGTTTACTTGGACAATGTTCAGTTATCTGAATAAAAATCCTTTTTGAATGACAGGTAGGTTACTTGGACTATGTGGAACTATGTGGATTTTTGTCCCATCAAATCATGAAGTTTGTTCTTATGTTCATGGACCTTTTCTCAACGATCATCAACTTTACAACATCGGATCAGTAATTTTTTCCCAATTCAGATTCTAGAGCATTAATAATTGGGCTTGAGAGGCAAACACACCTTTGAGCTCACCAAATTTATATCAGATCTGTAAAGATCTTAGAATGAGATCCATACATAATAATGTGAAAATTTCTGTGCATACTAGGTATAAAAGATTTGAGTTTTGGGTTATCAAAGCTATAGATTGAGAACTACATGGATTGCTTGATAGGATGGCTGGTTTGATTTGTATATCAGGATTGATAGCTTCTTTGTGGTGGTAGTGTGGGATCAATTGGGAATTTCTACTCGTTTCATACTTCAAGAAGGAAATGAATTTCTCAATGATGGTGGTGATGAAGGAACCCAGATAAAGCACAGAGAATAGCATAGCTGATTGAATAAAAACATCAATTGTGTAAATACAAATAACACACCCTACAAAGTGATGTCTTCTTTTTCTGTAAGATTATCATTTTATCAGTGTTTATAGAACATAAACAGTTAGCAAAGCTACAAATGTGAAATGTTAATTGGTCTTTGTTAGTCAATTCCAGTTTGTGCCCATATGGAATACTGTCCAACATGTTTCTTTGCAAAATAGACACATTTCTAAATAGTTATTTTCCAATAGCGAGTTACTGCTGCAACTCCACGTTGTAAATGCTAGAGCCTGTGGAAGGAGACCTCCTTATCAGTATATGTTGTGTTACAGAATTCTTGGATTATATAGTTTATTAGATATTCATTGGGGCATACGGCACGTTGGTTGGGGTTAGATACAGCGCATTAGATTCCACCCACAAAGGTAGCATAGTATTTAGTTCTCATTGGTTGGCCACAGGAATTCACAATATGGTACAAGAAGTTCTATTGGACGTATACTAATATAAATAGTGTACCTTTTTATGATTTTGGCGACGATAATCCTTCACTGTTGATGGTTCCAATTGGATTTATGGTTTAGCCAAGGTTACACCATTTTGGGTTTCGTAATATACTCGCTAATTCTGGATTGTTCATGGTTCCACTTGGATTATGGTTTAGCCAAGGCTTCACCACAATCCAAGAGATTTTGGATTTTGTAATATAGTCAACATCAGAGAAAATACAAACGACCCAGATCCATTAAAACCTTGAAAGTTTGTTCATGAACTCTCCGAATCTGGTATAAAATGTGTACTGTATTTGAAATTTCAATTTGCCATTAAATTAATGGGACATGAATTCCCACAAGGGAGTTCAGAAAGGTGCAATTGAGTTGAGCTTTCAACTTGTCATTCAATTGATGGACATTGAATATTAAATATAAGATAAATATATAAGAGTAGCATGTGAGTGTTAGTTTTATAAAGAAGATTCTTTTTATTATTAATAAAAATATAGATAGTTAGTTTCATTTTAAAGGGTTATAAATACCAGACTTAAAGGGTTGTAATATGAGTTATTAATTAGTTTTACTCAAAACCTGATAAATAGCAATTAGCAATTCTTTTTAATTGAGTGACTCAAATTCATGTTTCTTTAGGTTGAAGGCAAAGCCACTAAAGTGGAAAAAATTGTGATGCGAATAATCAGAGGGATTGTCGTCATGGGGTGATAAGAAATTTAATATTCCAAGAAGAGGAGGTTGTAGTAGATTCTAATAAATTAGCAATGCAACAACATAAATGTTTGCAACAAATTCAGAGAGATCGACCTTCTTGAATAATGCACGCACTACATGGATAATGGATTTCTGCACTTTATGCCTTACGATGTTTCCTTTGCAACATCTGGTGCAAATGACTGCCCATTTTTTAGGAGAACAACTCTGAGCAACCAAACACTGACATTCTATCTTCACAAGGAAGGTGTTCTCTACCAAGCCTAGCTTCTCCCTCAGAACCTTAACATCCCCTTTGCAAAGGGTTTCATCAGAATGACAACAACCCGCATTTAAAGCATTTCTCCACCCCTCCTAATTAGAAATACAATTTTGGGTTCTCTACTAATTTTCTCCACACCCATTTAATCTAGCAATAGACATAGAGCATGTATATTTATACCTGTGTGTTGGAAATACCATTTTATATTTTAATGTTTATTATTTTTGTTTTATTATTATTACTTGAATTACTTCTTAACAAGTGGTTGTGTTTCTTTTGGTTTTAGTGAAAGTATGGGCTCCAATGTTGGCTATCTTATTATGGAGAATAATTCATCTTTGAGAATTTTTCAATTATTAAATTAGGTTAGTCAATTGCTTAAAATATTAAATTTATTTCAAAAAGTTTTTGTTACTTTATAGGTTAGACACTAGCTTGAAATATTAGATGTATTCCAAAATGTTTTTGTTACTTTATAGATAAGGCGTAGATTTCTTGGCTCTATGATGGAAATAATGAAGGGAAAATACATGTTAATCTGTTACTTGTGCTCTTTGACTAAAAAATACACGGTGAGAGAAAATGCATATTATGTTAATTGAGGAATGTTTTTCGCTTGTCAAACTTATAGTATTGAATTTAACACACCAACACTTTACAACAATGAACTAACAATATTCATGATGAAAATATTAAATTTATTTCAAAAAGTTTTTGTTACTTTATAGGTTAGACACTAGCTTGAAATATTAGATGTATTCCAAAATGTTTTTGTTACTTTATAGATAAGGCGTAGATTTCTTGGCTCTATGATGGAAATAATGAAGGGAAAATACATGTTAATCTGTTACTTGTGCTCTTTGACTAAAAAATACACGGTGAGAGAAAATGCATATTATGTTAATTGAGGAATGTTTTTCGCTTGTCAAACTTATAGTATTGAATTTAACACACCAACACTTTACAACAATGAACTAACAATATTCATGATGAAAATAGCAATATGGAAGATTTATCTGCATAATGAAAAAGGAAATATGGGATATTCCAATCACGCAAGGCATTTTTTTAAATGTGGATGTGACAAAAGGTTGTTGTGGAAGGTGTTGTTTGTATATGGGAAATTTCTTGATCATTGTGTATAATCCTAATGTTGATAGATATGTCCACTAAGTGGTTCCAGTTAATAGGGCATTGATTTGAGCGTTCAATATATTTTCATTCTTTATCAAAGTATTCTTTTGTTGTATTTGTGCTCTTCAATTTATGCCTTACGGCGTTTCCTTTGCAACATTTGATGCAAATACTAGTTATAATACTTTCATAATTCCTTTTGTAGCGAAATCAATTTCTAAGAACAAGATGAATCTAGATAACGATCGATGTTTGGGGATAATCATTGATCAGTCTCTTCGATATTGGAGGGTTGACGAGTGTATAAGTACCTCGTCTACCATTGGAAAGAGATTGGATGATAACCCAAGAATAGGGTTTGGGGGCTTTTTATTCAACTTTTTATGTGAGTGCATGAATTTGTGTACGTATTAAAGGCTTTTGGAAGGGGAATTTGTGTACGTATTAAAGGATTTTGGAAGCCACGTAAAATTGATTATGTCATTATTAGAGTTTAGACAAAAATATATTCATTTTAGAGGATTATCGTGTGTCTTACGCATCACCAGTAACATAGGCCAGCAAAACACAATTGACGCAGCACCAGTAACATACGATTTGCTTAATTAATATAATTTAAGTTTGGCTGGTTGCATTAAATGATTGAAAATGTTCCAATGGTATTTAATATTAGATAATGACAAACACTTTTGTTTTGTTGGTCAAGTGTGGCATGAAATAGAAACTTGAAACGATAAATATAATATTATCAATTATAGCTTTTCGTATTATAAATATTCGGGAAAAAATGTTTATATTTAAAAATATTTAATTCTTAGCCAAAAAATAAATTTACCATAATTACATTTGTTTTAATCACAATCATTATATAATATTTTTCAATAATATATGTTTACATATTATATTATTGC
>APFE030697689.1:112221-134253 GCA_000404065.3 Pinus taeda
ATGAAAATCACTCTAAAGGGAATTAGCTCGCTGATGGTCCATGAAAAGGTAGACATTCATCCTATTTTCAAAACTCCAAGGCTGACGACCTTTTAACTAAAGAAGACTAACTGTTAACAGCTTTATAACATACTCCATTGTTACAATCGTGTAAAACCGTAAAATCATTTTAATTTTTGACTTATTTTTTTTTAATAATCTAAAAGATAACGATGGTGGAATTCGTTTCGTTTTGCTTCGGTGATGGTGAAGATAATTACATAGGTACCAATAACAGAAATATCATATCCCGTGAATATGTCCGTGGGGTGATCTCTAAAATTGAAATTTCACTGTTCATGCTGCGTTATGTTTCGTCCAAGCAGTAAAAATACAAAAACTAATAGGTAGAATTCACATATAGAAATTGTTAGAGTATTAATCACGACTCCGTGTTCATGTGACGGCAAACATTGTTTGTGACTGTTCATTTGAGGGCAAACACTCTTTATATGACGACGAGTGCGGTTAAAGATATCTAACTGATATCGGTCAGACTATGGTGAATAATGACGAGTGCGGTTAAACATAACTAAGCGATATCGATCAGACTATGGCGAATGATGATTGGGTGACGATTACCATGAATGGCGTGAGGGATGACTATCAAATGTTTATAACGAGATTGAATGCAAGAGAAAAACCTCCAGGCTTTGAATAACTTACTAAAGTCTTGCTACAAGAAGAAGAAAGGAGGTTATTCCTCAAACCTCAAAATCCATATCTTGCATTGATGACCAAATTCAAGCTGAAAGGGAAAGAAGTGGTTGATCAGAGAAAAAGAAACACATCACGAAATAGAACACCACAAGGTATGACTTCGCATAAACATGACCCTGCTCCTAAATGTTTTTATTGTGGTAAGATAGACCATATTGCTAAATTTTGCCATAAGAAAAAGGTAGATGGGGAGAGGTACAAGAAGAGAAGACATGCAGGTCATCTCATTGGCTGATGCAGATCAAAACTAGAATGTCAAATTATTTATCGCCGAAACTGCACTAGCCACTAAGGAAGATGAATTAGATATTTGGTTCGTAGATTCTAGAGCCTCCTCACATATGACAGGGAAAAAGCAATGGTTCAAAAATTTTAGAGAATCCAACATTGGAGTAAAAGTATACCTTGGAGATAATAGAGGGTACGAGATCAAGGGACATGGAGATATTCTTGTCACTCTCCTTGATGGAAACATTATGAATATATCTGATGTGTGGTATGTACCAGGTATTAAGAACCTGATTTATGTATCAAAGATTACAGATCAGGATCTCAAGGTAGAATTTTTTAAATCTTATTGTATCATTAAAGACTTGTTGGACCAGATGAAGCCTATTGCTATAGGTGTTCATATAGAAGGAATCTACAAATTGGATGTGAAGAGTACACCACCACAAGCATTGATGTCATTGGATAAGTCTGCTGAAAACTTGTGGCATCAATGACTCGAGACATCAATTTCAGTGATGTTCTTTTGTTGCAGAACAAAGGTACGGTGGATGGTATCCCTGTTTTGAAAAAGTTGCATATTGATTGTGAACCATGTGCATTCGGTAAACATCATATAGATGAATTTCGTATTGTTAAAGATAGGAAACAAAGGGATACATTCGAACTTGTACACACTGATTTATGTGGGCCTATGCAGACAAAATTGTTAGGTGGGGCCTACTATTTTAATCTTTGTTGATGATTGTAAGATGCACATGGGTGTATTTTCTTAGACTGAAGAGTCATGCCTTTGAGTATTTAAAGCAGTTCAAGAACATGATCGAAAAGCAGACAGGGAAGTTCATCAAGTTTCTTCGATTAAATCAAGGCGGAGAATTCAAGAAAGTGGATTTCATCAAATACTGCAAAGAACGTGGGATAAAACAACAATTTACAACACCTTACACTCTTCAGTAGAATGGAGTAGCTGAGAGGAAAAGTAGAACATTGGTGGAGTGTACTTGCAGTGTGTTGAAAGGTAAGAATCTGACTAATGGTTTTTGGGCAGAAGCTACCAATACTGCAGTGGATTTGAAGAATAGGAATCCCACTAAAAGTCTTGATTATAAAACTCCTTTTGATGCATTGTTTGGCTTCAAGCCTACAGTAAGTCATTTTAGAGTATTTGGTTGTAAAGCTTTTGTGCATGTTCCCGAAGAAAACAGGAAGAAGTTAGATTCAAATGCCATTAAGTGTACCTTCATTGGATACTGCAGTGAGTATAAGGCTTACAAATTGTTTGATCCTTCTACTTACAAGGTGTTTGTTAGTAGAGACAAGTATTCCATGAACAGGTTGATGATGGAAATCCTGTTAAAGATAATGAAGTATGGCATGTACTATTAATTTCATATGAGGATATTGAAACAAAGATTGAATACTACAACAACAACAAGATAAAAAGGAGGGAATTGAGTTTAGTCCACAGAGAGAAGAACAAAGCAGAATAGTTGACACCCCACCACTCAAGAGATCTAGTAGACCAAACCAGTTATCATCTCGGTATAGGGATTGTGCGCTCATGACTGGTATGTTAAACATTGCAAAACCTTCTAATTTTCATGAAACTAGTAAGAGTTCTAAATGGAAGGAAGCAATGAAGGAGGAATATGAATCTGTTATTATGAATAATACTTGGGATCTAGTAAATCTTCCTCATGGTAAACAACCCATAGGTTGTAGATGGTTATTTAAGTTGAAATTTAAAGCAGATGGGTCTATTGATAAGTATAAAGCAAGGATGGTTGCAAACGGGTATTCCCAAAAAGAAGGTATCGACTTTGAGGAAACCTTTTCCCCTATTGAAAAATTAAATACTATTAGAATGATTATTTCTTTAACCACTAAGCATCATTGGCAAATACATCAATCAGATGTTAAATCTGCTTTCTTAAATGATGATTTAAAATAAGAGGTATACTTAGTGCAGCCTGAGGGGTTTGTTAAGAAGGGAGAAGACCATTTAGTCTATAAACTTAAGAAAGCTTTATATGGTTTAAAATAGGCTCCTAGATCCTGGTATGGCAAAATTGATTCATTTTTCCTCATGCATGGTTATAAATGGAGTAAAATGATCCTAATTTGCATACTGTGTTCTATGATGAAGGGCAAATAGTGTTGATTTCTTTATATGTAGATGATCTGATCATGACAGGAAGTGCAAACAATCTCATTGAAGAAATCAAGCAGCAATTATCTCAGAAATTTGAGATGAAGCACCTTTGAGAAATGCATTACTATTTGGGTCTAGAAGTTTGAAGAGATTCAAGTCAAACTTTATTGTCCCAGAGTAAGTATGCTAAGAGTTTGCTAACTAAATTCAAAATGGATGAGTGCAAGGCTACATTTGTGCCTTTACAACAGAACAGCAAACTTCAGGTGAATGATGGTTCGAAATATGCAGAGCAACATTGTACAGATAGTTGGTTGGTAGTCTTATCTATTTGCCTACAATGAGACCAGATCTAGCTTATGCAGTGAGTGTTTTGAGTCAGTTCATGACTCAACCTCATGAGAACCATTGGCTTGCAGCAAAAGGAGTATTGAGTTATTTGTAAGGAACTTCAGACTTTGGTATTTTGTATTCTGACTGATTTGATGTTAGCTTGATAGGTTATACAGACTCTGATTAGGTGGGAAATTTAGATGATAGAAGATCAATTACAGGCTATGCCTTTAGCATTGGGTCTAGGGTCATCTGTTGGTGTAGCAAGAAGCATCATATTGTAGCCTTATCCTCAGCAAAAGCAGAATATCAAGCTATGTGTGCAGCAGCTTGTGAGGCAGTTTGGTTGCGTAGACTTCTCCAAGGCGCAAGAGAGGAAAAGACAGAAGCTACGTTTATCAATTGTGATAATCAAAGTTCCATCAAACCGCCTTACAATCCTGTGTTTCATCAAAACAATAAGCACATAGACACTCAATTTCATTTGTTAGGGAAAAGGTGCAGTCCAAAGAGATTTGTATTGAATATCATAATTGTTGTCACAATATGGCTGATATATTTACTAAGCCTCTAAGAAGACTAAAGTTTGAGTTGTTTAGGGACATATTAGGTGTGTTTAAGAACCCTTTCTCCATTAAGGGAGAGTGTTAGAATTAATGGAGAATAGGCTCTTATTGTTACGTAGTTTTTATTTTCCTTTCTATAGTTATTTAGTTCCTATTCTTCAGGGATATGATTTGTTGTCCCTAGCAAATTGTATCTATTTAATATTGAAGATTAATGTGAAGCCTGTGTGGCATTTTGCTTGAGGTAGCTCCTAGTGATCTGCACCTATGAGCTCCTCTTGTGTTGGTTTGTCATTTCATGTCTTCCTTGTGCTACTCTTGACATTATTGTTGATTTTTTGGCTCATGGTTGTATAAATAATTGTGATATAGACTGAAATAAACAAGTTTATTTTGTGAGTCTTCAAATTCTAAGGTCAGGTGAGTTGTGATTTGTTGAGTTGTCGCGAGGCCGCCTTGTGTGGTAAGACTCACTGCCAGAGCCTATGTTGTTGTGTGTGGTCCATTTTTGTCCGGAAGAGGGCAAAAGGGTGAGACTAGGATTGTGTGAGCTGAGAGCGAGGGTTGTCAGCTTCGTGGTCTCAAGACTGAGTGGTACTCTTGATTTTTTGTGCGTTGAGCCTTGTGAGGAAGAGGCATCTCAAAGTCGATCAACCATCTATCTTGTCATTTTTTAGAAGGGTTTTGTGAAAGAAATAAGTCTAGTGCCAAAGGAGCTGTGTTTGGAGGACTTTAAGTTAGTATATTTCTCTCCATGAACGTATTTTCTTAACCTATGAGCTATTGGAGAGTGCATATTAGTGGGGAGATCTGTTCAGAGCCGTGAACCATAGTCAGGTTGTGAGGGCACTATTGTACCAGGAGTGTAGTTCATTGTACTAGAGTCAACCCTTGTGACCCAAATCAAAAGGTGTTGTGTGATTGTACAGTGGAAATTTAATTTCTTTGGGATCGTGAAGCTTGAAAAAGGTGACGAACATTGTTACATGATAGTTGACTCCGTGTGCGGAGATATTGTTGTGATGGTGAGGTGAGTTGAGTTTATCATGTAATTGGATAGTCGAGTGTTTGTCTTGACATGCCAAGTGTGGTAGAGTAGCGAGAATGTGAGCTACGGGAATCGTGTAGCCTGGAGCTTGGATACATGATGAAGCATGGATTTGTTAGGCTGTCAACGTTTTTGATTAGTGTTTCGTCTGTGTTGAGGAGTGTTTCAGTTGTTTGATGGTCGAGTTTGGCATGTTGAGGAGGCAGAATCTTTGCTTGTGGAAGAGAGCATTCATTGTTCGTGAACTTGTAGCACTGTGATATTGTATGTGTGAGCTCCATGGAGGTGTCGGAGACGTGTTCATCTAAAGGTGAAGCTGTTAAATACCCTTGCCATTATCATTTCCATTTGGAAGAGACTTTGTAAGCATGGAGATCCATCTACGTGCAGAGTTGTGTGAGGAAGTTCGTAGTCATATTAAAATAAAGGGTTTGAGGAGGCTCTGGGCTCGCTGGTGTGAAGAACTGAGGGATTAATGTGTGAAGAGACATTGAAGAGCCATTTCTTAGATTTTGAGTTCGTTGTTGATTTGAATTGGGGAAAATTAGTAATGTTGTGGTAATTCTCCTCATCAGAATACAAAAATTTTCTTGAGGTTTGACTCCAAAATAGAAAGTAACAACATGAATTTTATGTGTTTTTACTTAATTTAGTTTCATGAAGAAACTTAAAACATGAAACCAAAACACTGAATGGAAGCATGCATCAAAAAAATAATACACCAGCCATTGATAAAGTATTTCACCCCTCCTAGGATTCATCTCCTTTGATCAACTCTAAAGGCATGAACCCTTCTCATTGTGCTGAAAATTATTCAATGATAAAAAGTACATAAATGTGCTGACAAAAAGAGTGGCTAGTTTCCTCTTCAAGGAAACATACTTCTATAAATAATTCTCACTCTAAACATATGACAACCTATAGTTAGTCATCAAACAATCAACAGGCTAAGGGCTCTCAAATCAAGACCCCATACTCCAACTACCAAGAGCATAAAAAAGTACATCAACCCACTTGAAGTACTTAAACAAGTCTCTTTCTCCATACACATATAGAGAAAAGAAAAAATAAAGCTACAATACTACTAAAATGGTTGCTGTAGAAAACACATGGAGGCTCGAAGACCCCTCAAGGTCATCTCCATATTCAAACTCTTGCATAAACTAAATCAACGCTCTGGTTGACCAAGGCACGCATAGGCTTTACTTTACGAAAGGCTTACCCAAAAGTGCTCATTTGATCCTAAAACCTATTCTAATGGGTTCAAAATGCCCAAAAATGGAAATCTAGCCTTTTTTTGCAACTCATTTGGTCGAAAATTTCCTTAGTTATGACTTATGTCAGCCTCTCCAAAATTTTCTCCTCAAAATATGGCTTACTGCCAGTTAAATTCAATCTGCAGTTAAAATTGGTAGTTCCGCCTAAATCAGTGGTTCTGCCATCATTCCCACCTAAGGGCCGAGTGGTCACATGCAGAGTGGTGGTCCGATGGTTAAAGATACGATTTCGCAGCCCTGTCAGATATCGTAATTGCAATCAACGCTTGAACCTTCAGCGTATCAATCCATATTGCATTCTGCGATAACACGGACCCACTATGATTATAAATCTAAAAGCATAAGACATTGCATCCGAAAGTCCTATCATAATTGAAACTTTCCCTCGATGGATATCAAAGTCCATACTCTATGATAGTAGCGGACCCGCCAAGGTTATAAATTATAGCGTATAATAATATCGGGTTCGAAAGTCCCCCCATTGTAAATCACAATTGATTATCAGTGGAGAGATGGACGACAACACTCCTTCTGAAACTAGATAGCCGATCTAGAGGACCTGAAAAGTTATATACAACTTTGAAACACATACTGTGTCTGGAAATTATCAAAATTAGAATTCATCACATTTCTCTATCAGTGATCACTCCTGGAACCATATCACAAATTGCAATCATTTTCTGCTATTGTGATATGTGATAAATCGCATCGCGACCAGGCTTCATTGGGGACTAATTCTAATCATTATGCGATATGCGATTGCATCACATCGCAACCTGGTATGTGTCGGGGGTCAATTCTTCAGTACTTGTACACCTTCGACATCCGATTTATGGGGTCCAATGGCAACCTACAACTTGGCACCTCTTGGTTCGCTATGGCCTTTGCCATGTCATTCAGTCAACCCTGAAATTTGGCTTGCTCTAACTTCTGCATACAAGCTTGGATTTGAGCGTTGTTCACACCATTGGATTTAGAATGACGAGATATTTGATATGAAACTAAGTTTATCAAGATTATGATATTTTTATTTTGTGGCAAATTTTGAGCTCGAGGTCATTCTTCCCCACTGAAAAAATTTTGGTTTCCAAAAGTTTAAATAATCTGCAACTGCTCTATACTTTGTTTGAACCCTAAGTTTCCTACAGGTAATCCATCCTTCTCCTTCACCTTTTTTCTTCGGAGCTGTAAGTGATGAGTTGACACCTGTTCATGTCACTATGGCCATCCACAACAAAATCCTTCCCAAGAAGAATTCCAAGAAGATGATCACCTTGGAATTGCTTATTTCGAAAATCATTAAGAAGCATAAGATCCTAAAAGACTTTGCCAAATGAACCCAAACAAGCTTCACATAGTGAATACTTGTATAACTTGAGTGTTACACACATTTGAAACATACTAAATGTGTTGCAACTACTCATACAACAATTTTAAAATGCCTTTTTTTTTTTTTACAAAATGGAATAAACTTGACTCCCAAATTTTGCATTCAAATTCATTGTCAACAAGCCAAACTAGCATTATAATTGCTTAAAGAAAGAACTGTTTAATATAAGTGATTTATTTATGAACATCACTTTTACAGATTACCCAACTATGGGGATATGCAATTAGTGCAAAACAGAAACTTACAGTCTTCAGCTGGGCAAATAGTCCATCCATTTCTTACCCAACCACGTAAATGAACCCTGTATTTGAACTTTTGCTTCTTCTAAAGCTGCTTCACGGATGGTCGCATCTTGTGCTAATTTTTCTTTTGTTGCTTCCTCTTTTGGTGCTTGCACGATATGGTTGCCCTTACCAGGATGAAGTTTTGGAAACAATTTCCAACACTTGAGTGTTTTGATTTCATGTTTTAAGTTTTCTTCATGAAACTAACTTAAGTAAAAAGACATAAAATTCATGCTTTTACTTGCTATTTTGGAGTCAAACCTCAAGTACATTTTTATATTCTGATGAGGGGAATTATCACAACATTACTAATCTACCACAATTCAAATCAAGTTGGTATCAGAGCTATGGTTTTCTTTGTGTAAGGAGGAATTGACTTTTGTTTGCAAGTGAATGTGTTTTGAAGCTCATTGAAAAGAATGTTTTGGAAAGGAGAGCAATATTGTTATAATCTCTACCACCAAGTTCTACCTCAAATTGCAGTAGAAGCTTGAAGAAAATCAAGTCCCAAGGAGGAGAACCTGCAAGAATGTTAGAGGATGTGAAGGCTTTTAGAAAGACTTTCTTAAACATGGCAGAAATGGTCAAAGTCCTCTATGAAGAGAGGAATTCCGAATTTCAAGGTGAAAGTTGTAGACCTCCAGAGGAGAATGTTCTCCAAGGGAAGAAGGTAACAATAATGGTGATAAACTGCCATCTTCTCCACAATCTTCATGATTTTATACAACTATTATGCAAGATGCTAGTGTAGAAAGTCTGTCCAAGAAGGTAGGAGGACAAATACTGAAGAATCGACCCCTAGCGAAACCTGGTTGAAATGTGATTTATTGCATATCGAAATCCCAAAAAATGATTGTCATTTGTGATATGGTTCCAGTAGTTATCACAAATAGAAAAACGCAATGAGTTCTGATTGCAATAAGTCCGGGACGCGATATTTTTTCAAAGTTATAATTTATAACTCATCGGGTCCGCTAGATTGATGCTATAGTTTTTGAGTGAGTTTTGACATCCATCTCTCCACCGATTGCCGATTATGATTTGCAGTGGCCAATGGAAACCTGCCACTTGGCACCTCCACATTTTCTAGGACCTTTTCCTTTATCATCCCGTCAACCTTGAACTTTGACTTGCTCTAACTTCTGCATACGAGCTTAGATGTGAGTGTCGTTCACACTGTTGGATTCATAATGATGAGCTCTTCGATCTAAAGGTAGGCTTATCAAGATTTTGACACTTTGAATTTTTGGCAAATTTTGAGCTCCTGATCACTCTTCCCCACTGAAAAAATTTTGATCTCCAAAAGTTTAAAT
Organism: Pinus taeda; assembly: GCA_000404065.3. Taxonomy (NCBI): domain Eukaryota; kingdom Viridiplantae; phylum Streptophyta; class Pinopsida; order Pinales; family Pinaceae; genus Pinus; species Pinus taeda. The sequence goes on from APFE030697689.1 coordinate 121,575, forward strand.
AATTTTCAATTGCTCTATACTTTGTCAGCACCGCAAGTGTCCTAAGGCCATCCTTCCTTCTCCTTCACCTTTGTTCTTTAGAGCCATAAGCGATGAGCCGGCACCTTCCCATGTCACTATGGTCATCCAGAACAACATCCTTCCCATGAAGAATTCAAAGAAGATGAGCACCTTGGAATTTCTTATCTGCAAAATCCTTATCAAGGATAAGATCTTAAAAGGGTTTCCCAAATGAACCAAAAAAAGCTTCACATAGTGAGTACTTGTATAACTTGAGTGCTACACACATTTGGAAAATACTAAATGTGTTGCAACTACTAGTACAACAATTTTAAAATGCCTTTTTTTACAAAATGGAATAAACTCGACTCCCAAATTTTCCATTCAAATTGACTATCAACAAGCCAAACTAGCATTGTAATTCCTTAAAGAAAGCACTGTTGCATATAAGTGATTTATTTATGAATATCACTTTTACAGATTACCCAACTATGGGGAGATGCAACTAGTGCCAAATAGAAACTTACAGACTTCAGCTGGACAAATAGTCCATCCATTTCTTACCCAACCAGGTAAATGAACCCTCTATTTGAACTTTCTCTTTTTCTTAAGCTACTTTAGGGATGATCTCATCTTGTACCACTTTTTCTTTTGTCGCTTCCTCTTTTGGTGCTTGCATGATTTGGTTGCCCTTACCAGGATGAAGTTGTGGAAACAATTTCCAACACTTCTCGACCTAATGCCCACTCATATTGCAACGAGTTCAAAAGTTGTTTTGAGCTCCTCTCGACTCACTTGCCTTTATCCTTGGATGAGATTTTCTCCTTTCGTTCTCAAATCCAATAGACATAAACATCTTCATGATGATTTCTCTCCTTTAATCACACTTACCTACACAATGGTTAGATGAAAGACAAAAGGTGCATGGAAATATTTTCCTCGACATGTTATTCAAATCTGCATGTTGTTTTCCATCATGAACAAAATTCTAATTAACATAAAGGTTATGCTTATGTTTATTGTCCTTTGGCTTACGTTGCCAGCGTGATGAACTTGCATGGCAAGTAGAACTTGGCTTTCCTTATTTTCCAGCCTTTACATCTCACTTTGGAGACATTTTTCACTTTGAGTCCTACTTACACTTGACGAACCAAGCAGGAATCGTTTCTGGATGAAACTCCCAACATCTTGCCTCCTCGTGTCCTCCCTTATGGAAAAAGGAATGCAAAATCCATGAATTGTTGCTAGAAGACCACTCTTGTTTTGCAACATAGCCTGATCCTTTTTATTTAGGCCTCTCCTTGGCTGCAATTGGATTTGTAATGCCTTTCTATTTTATGCCAAGGTCTCCTCCCTTGTAACCCATCTTAGTGAAGAGCTTGGATCCAATGTCTTTACTGTGTTTTTCAAAGGCTAGAGGTGAATTTAAATTAATACTTTCACATAAGGAAGAAGCATGTAAATTCTTACCATTTTCTTCATCTTTTGATTGACACACGAAGATGTTTTCAAATTCCATTTTGATTCGAGATGTGTCCTCTTAGACCCTTCAGCTCTCTTCTTTCAACTCCTCAGATTTGGGTGTTGATAGAAGCTCACCTTCCACATCATGTGGACAAAAGGTACAAACTTGTCCATATAACTTCTCAGAGGGACTTTCTGCACTAGCATCTTGCATAATAGTTGTAGAAAAACATGAGTATTATGAAGAAGATGGTGGTTTATCACCATCCTTGTTACCTTCTTCCCTTGGAGAAAATTCTCTTCTTAGAGGTCTAGAGCTTTCACCTTTCAATTTGGTATTCCTCTCTTCATAGAGGACTTTGACCATTTCTGCCATGTCTAAGAAAGCCTTTCTAAAATTCTTCATATGCTCTAACATTCTTGCAATCTCTCCTCCTTGGGACATGTTTTTCTTGATGCTTCTACTACAATTTGAGGTAGAAATTGGTGGTAGAGATTGTAACAATCTTTGTCTCCTTTCCAAAACCTTCTCGTCAATGAGCTTCAAAACACATTCACTTACAAACAACAGTAAATTCATCCTTTGCACAAAGGAAACCATACCTCTCATACCAACTTGATCTAAATTGGAGCAGGTTAGTAATGTTGTGCTATCTCCCCTCATTAGAATATAAAAATGTGCTTGAGGTTTGACTCCAAAATAGCAAGTAACAACATGAATTTTATGTCTTTTTACTTAAGTTAGTTTCACGAAGAAAACTTAAAACATGAACCCAAAATACTAAATGGAAGCATTCATCAAAACAATAATACATCATCCATTGATAAAGGAGTTCACCCCTCCTGGGATACACTCCTTGGATCATCTCTAAAGGCATGACCACTTCTCATTATGCTTAAAATTATTCAATGGTAAAGAGTACATAAATGTGCTGACAAAAAGAGTGGCTAGTTACCCCTTCAAGGAAAAATTCTTCTATAAAGAATTCTCACTCTAAACATATGAAAACATACAATTAGTCATGAAACAATCAACAAGCTAAAGGCTCTCAAATCAAGGCCCCATACTCCAACTACCAAGAGTATAGACAAGTACAAAAATCCACTTGAAGTACTTAAACAAGTCTCTTTCTCCATACACATATAAAGAAAAGAATAAATAAAGCTACAACATTGTTGTTAAAGAGAGATTCCATACAGGTTGGCAGAATTTTATGTTAGTGGAAAAACCTGTCAACAATTTATGAAACCAACGTTTCGGACTAGCTTGGTGAGTCCGTCATCAAGGCAATGTGATTTGTATTTTGAGAAGAGAGAGCGTGAAATTATGGAGCTATTAATAGTTTTTTGAAAAGTATTTGATATCTCTTTTTTTTTTATATAAATGTCGGCCTAATTGATTCATAATTATTAATTCTTTTATATATATATATATAGTTATTAATAACTTAATTTTTATTTATATATTTATTTAATATTATTATTATTAATTTATTTTAATTTTTTTTAATAAGTGCCCAAAGTTAATGAATTGATTATATTTAAATGTATTTATTTGTTATTTATATTTAAATTATTTTATTTATTATTAGTTATTATTATTATTATTATTATTAATTTATTTATTTATATTTATATTTTAATATTTATTATTTCTGTATATTATTGTATATATATATATATATATATATATATTATATATAATATTATATATATAATATATATTTTTTTTTATTTATTTTTAATTTTATTTTTTAATTTTATTTTTTATATACATTTATTATTATTCTTATTAAATTTATATTTATAATTTATAATTATTATTTATTATTATTATGTTAATTATATTTCTATGTATATAAATAAGTTCTTGTTATGTATTAGTTTGAATTGAATTGAATTGAATTTTTATTTATTTATTTATTTTTGACTTATTAAATTTTATTAAAAGGGAGTTAGATAGATTTATTTATTTGTTATTTTATTAGATTTATTTTATTGTTTTTTTTTAATTTAATAAGGGTTTCCAGGTGCTACTTAATTTTATTCCATCATCCCTATTCATGTTGTTGGAGGATTTCTCAATTTCAATTGCCTCTTTCACCCTTCTTTTTATATAATGGTCTTCCTTGTGAATTAATTTTGCTTGTTCCATACAGATGTAGTGTGAGGAAGAACATGCGTGCTCTACCAGACCTGATTTTTCTGACATGTTTCTTGTAATATCATTAATGTACTCTTTTAATCTTATTCCAAAGGATCTCCCTGTTTCACCTATATAAACTTTTCCGCATGAGCAGGGAATCGAGTGTACTCCTTTGTGATTTTTTGGGTCTATTAAGTCTTTAGCAGAATCAAGCATGTTTTTTAGGGTGTTAGGGGGCGTAAAGGCAACCATGATGTTATGCTTAGCGAGAATTCTGGCAATTTTATCTGTGGTTCCTTTAATATAGGGTAAGGAGATTCTAGGGTTTTCAAGAGTTTTTCTTTTTTGTTTATTGGTTATGGATTCTTTAATTACTTTTTGGATAATGTGTTTCTGATAGCCATTGTTTATGAAGACCTTATGGAGATGGATAAGTTCTTCCTCTAGATGTTTAGGGTCAGAGATTCTGGAAGCTTTGGGGGCTAGGGTTTTGATGACACCAACTTTTTGTTTCGGATGGTGGTGGGAGTTTGAATGAAGATATTTGTCAGTGTGTGTCTGTTTTCTGAAGACCTAGTGGCTTAGTTTGCCATTTTTCTTGGTAAGGAGGAGATCTAAGAAGGGAAGCTGGTTGTCTTTTTCAATTTCAATAGTGAATTTTATGTGGTTAGAGAGGTTGTTTATATGAGATAAAAATTCATTGAGTTTATCTAAACCATGGCTCCATTTAGCGAAAATGTCATCTACATATCTTTTCCATTCTTCAAGGGTAAAGGGGAAAGACCTAAGGGCCATTTGCTCAAAGTGTTCCATGTATAAGTTGGCAATCAATGGTGATAACGGAGAGCCCATTGCAACACCATGTGTTTGCTCATAGATTTTTCCTTTAAAATTGAAGTATGAAGATTTAAGGAAAATGCCTATTAGTTCCACAGTTTCAAGGTCTGTGATTTTCTTCAATACTTCTATGGCTTCATCCACAGGAATCATAGTGTAGAGAGACACTACATCAAAGCTAACCATTAGGTCATTGTCACTAATTTCTAGGTTTTTAATCCATTCTATGAAGGAAGTGGAATCTTTGATGTAATAAGGAGCGTTACCAGATAAGGGTCTAAGTTTGTTAGCAAGGTATTTTGCTAACCAGTAAGTGGGTGATCCTATAGTGTTTACTATAGGTCTTAATGGAACACCAATTTCATGGATTTTAGGCACTCCATAAATTCTAGGGATAATAGCATTATTAGGTATCAATATGTTCTTAATAGTAGAATCAAGAGAGGAGTTATTAATTTTGTTACTTACATGGCGAAGGTTTTTGTTGCTAGGATCCTTGTTAAGAACTCTATAGCAGCCACTCTTGTTTAGGTGTTCTTCCATTTTATTATCATAATCTGTCCTATCCATAATAGCAATGGCATTTCCTTTGTCGGCTTTTAAGATTATAATGTTTTTGTAATTCTTGATGTCTTTTAAAGCTTTGGCTTCTTCTTTGGATATGTTGCTAGGCGGAGGTCTGGCATTCTGAGAATTCTGGAAACATCCTGTCTTATTTCTTCTGCAACATTTTGATCAATGTTTTTGATAATGACTTCAATGTTGCTTATGATATCATTTATAGGAATTTTGGCTAGAGATAAAGCAAAATTTAGAACTTTTTCTAAAAGAAATTTCAGGTTATCAGCTAATGCTAGCTGTGAGAGATTAATTACGATTTATTTTCTAATTGAGTTGTTGACGGAATTCGTCGAGTTCTTGATGTAGTCAGTGGCAGCTACGTGGGGAGCATCATTAGTTTGTTGCGTTGAGCTATTTAAATGGGCGCTAGATGGGAAGTAATTACTGTCGGTAGCAGCGAAGGTGGAGCTGCGTGATGCTGATATAACATACGCTGTCTCAAGAGGAACCACGTAATCCTTGTTTGACTGCGTATACTTGAGATCCTTCTGCGTGGTGTAATCATCATGCGTATGTCTGACTAGCGTATTACAATATATACCTGAGTTTAACATCATAATGCAGTTTTGAGTAAGATATTGATGATCCTTGAATTCATTCTGCGTAGGGTTATTGGAGAGAGCACTATCCGGGTGCGTAGTCCTATCCATCTGGGTGAGGGGATGTAGTAAGGTATCCTGTAGATCAATGTTGTTCTGCGTATTTCTGGCCTGCATATTACAATCCATGCCTGGGATATTGCTCTGTATAACACTGATTTGAGGATTCCATTTTTTTCAACGCATGTATAATGGGAAGAGCACAGCCTGGGTACGCTATGGAGGGAGAATGATGATGGGAGGGGCTGGGCATGGCCAGGAGTGACTCAAAGTTGGAATGCCAGTTGGGTTTTTGCTGTGCCTGAGTGGTGGAAAGATTTAAGAGATCTTCTGTGTTATTACTCAAGTCAGTGTTTCTTAGGGTATTAAGTTTTTTGGTTTTTTTAGCGAGAGTGTAATCAAGAAATCTCTCAGCTTTGGCGAAGGTGAAGGCGTATAAGTTCTGCCAAAGATCAGAGCTAAGAGTTGATGATAGCTGGAGATGCAAGCTCAAAAGCTTTTCAGATATTTTAATTAATCGAAATGTAACAAATTTGATTTCATGTTTGATGAGGGTTTTACTAAGTTTATTGAAGACAGAAATGTTTTGACCCCGTTTAAGGGGATGGCTGCATTTGGAGAAATTTGGAGTGAGGTTTTCATCTCTACATTGCTTTAGAAATATGAGATTAGATAGGTTTCTAACTCTGGAAATTCTCATCTTCTCAAAATTTAAAGCATTGTTCATTATGTCCCTTCCATGGTGGGACTTAATGTTGTTAAAGAGATTGCATACAGGTTGGCAGAATTTTACGTTAGTGGAAAAACCTGTGAACAATTTATGAAACCAACATTTCAGACTAGCTTGGTGAGTCCATCATCAGGGAAATGTGATTTGTATTTTGAGAAGAGAGAGCGCGAAACTATGGAGCTATTAATAGTTTTTTGAAAAATATTTTATATCTCTCTTTTTTTTTACAAAGCCAGCCTAATGATTCAGCAATTTTAATTCTTTTATATATATAATATATATAATATATATTATAAATATATATATAATATAAGTTATTTATTAATTATTTTATTTATATATTTATTTAATATCATTATGATTATTATTATTTATTTTTAAATAATAAGTGATGGTTTAATGATTGATTTATTTAAATGTATTTATCTGGTTTATATATATATATATATATAATATATATATAATATATATAAATATATATATAATATATATAAATAATATATATTAGTTATTTAGTCATCTTATTTATTTATAGAAATATATATTAAAATATATATATAATACATATATAATATATTATATATATAAGGTTTCCAAGTGCTACTTAATTTTAGTCCATCATCCCTATTCATGTTGTTGGAGGATTTCTCAATTTCAATTGCCTCTTTCACCCTTCTTTTTAAATAATGGTCTTCCTTGTGAATTAATTTTGCTTGTTCCATACAGATATAGTGTGAGGAAGAACATGCGTGCTAGTTATGGCAGAGTGAGAATTCTTTACAGAAGAATGCTTCCTATATGGAAGAACATGCGTGCTATTTCTTTTCTTTAACAAAAATGCGATTTACAAAGGAAAACCTTGTTTTCTGGATCTCAAATCATATCAAACATTGTTTATAATCTTTATCGGGTTCGGCTATTGGCCCCGCTCCATTGTAATGTTCCGATGCGATATTGTGATGTGATCGATCGCAACCGAATATCGCACATGCCTCAGGCCGATTATAATTGTTCCTTTGTATTTGCTGATTGTGATATCACGCGTTAACATGGGCCGACGATCTGTGCGGTTTATCGACGGTCATCGTTGATCTGCCTTGATCACAATCAAAATTGTCATGTGATAGCCCCCGATTGCCTCTATTTGCCATCACCGATTGTGATTTGTCGATCAGATCTGGACAGTTGATCGACTAGATCTGACGGCTCCAATTGAGTTCCAGCTAGTTATGGCAAAGTCTTCAGGAACAACTCAGGACCGATCCTCAATATTTGGGCAAGTAAGCTTGACACCACCATCGAAAATGAAGCAAAACTATGGGGGCTTAAACAAGGCTTGATTTTTGCTTTGAAGAAAAATTATCATCAGCTCCTAATGGAAGGAGATTCTTTGCCCATCATTTCCATTTTGAAAAAACTCCAATGTAGCTCGCCTCTCTCCAAAATCTTATGATTTTTGCACATTGAATTGCATATCACTAAAGTTGCCTCACTTCTTACGTGACTCTGTGCTCCTTTTCTCTCACATGTTCGTCATTCAGGAAACAAGTTAGCAGATCATCTTATTAATCACACTCTTGATTTAGATGGCCCTTCACTTGATGCTCAGTGTTCCCAAGCTCTTTCAAATTAGTTGAAGAACTCTGTTATCACATTTTCTCTGAAATAATTCTCCCACATAGCGAGTGATGATTCTATTAATATGTCATTACCATGATGGGATAATTTGGAATCATAGGCCATTTGTCTTGCTAAACGTTTTCATTTGAGCTAGTGTACAAGTTTTCAAATTCTCATTCGAGACGAGCATTTATAGACTGAAGGTGGTTGTACTATTCGCTTTGCAGAATATTGATGGTAGTGAATTATGATTCAGAATGCCTGCTTTCATGGATGAAAGTGGTCAACGTCACTAAGCAGTGGAGCTCTCCCTTAGATGTGTCTCTGTTTATAGGAAGAAGTACTGTCAATCTTTCTTTGTGTCTGCACATGCAGTTATGACGTAACCATGTTAATAATTTACACTGCTTATATGAACCCCAAGGATGGTCCATCTATGGGTATCTATTGATTCTCTTGGGCTTGGAAAATTTAGGTTGCATTGAATTTTTCTTTGGGCCTTCTGTCTCCCCCACAATTCACTTGGTTTCTTTTTGGCTCAGGTTGGATGACTTACCTTATGCTAATAAGCCGTCTAACAAATTGCTTCTCTTGCAAAATCTCAATTCATAAATTGCTTTGATGGGTCCTCTTCCCATTTGTACCTCTGTTTGTAGCTTTGGCCCAAGCTTCATTGACCCAAGGAATAACTATAACGTGTTCCATAACCCTAGGATAATAACATTCAAAGGGTCTATCGTCCTACTCCATAATCAGTTAGTTATTCTACTTAGGCTTCAGAGAAATTGGAGTAACGCAGGTAATGGAAGCAAGCACATAATATTACCTTTATTTTTTCTTGGTGAAAATTATGAGTCTCATTGGTTTGGGTGGCAGTTCGTGGTCTTTTACAAGTGACTTCTACTGGCTCCTAACTCTAGTGTTTAGGGCCCATGGTTCGTGGTAACCAATCTCATGGCTCGTGTTTTCTCTATGGCTTTATTATTGGTGCTCGAGTTGGTCTTCACAGGTTGCTGAATATGTGTGGCTCTAGGTATATTGAGGCCTCTTGGCCTAAGCTTATTCATGGAAATCCTTTAAACCCACTTGTGCTCTTGGAATGTCCCTCTTTTACATTATGAATATTCTCTGTTATCTTAAATTTTGTTTTAAAAAGCAAGGCCTATGTGTCTGCTGCCTCTCAACATCTTCTGTAAACATGTGGAATGTTTTCATACTGTCAAATGTCTTGTTTAAGTAGGGACAATGTAACCTCAAGATCTTAAACTTATGATATTGATCTGGTTTCCCTTCGGGTAGAATAGTAGCACACAACAACCTCTTATGTATTGCCTTCTTTGAATAATAAGTAATTGAATTAAACAAAAAAAAATCAATAATTTTTAATAAATATTTAAAAAATGATTATTTTTATAATTATTTTAAAAATTTATCTTTATACATTTGGCAACTTTCCCTTTCCAAATATAAAATGCATTTATGTATAAAAATGTATCTAGTAATCTTTATTTCAACATTAATAAAAAGGATTGTGATATCAAAAAGTGAGAAAATTTTCTTATTTTATGTTATTATTAAGACAATGATATAAATTATATTACTAGTAAATATTAATATACATGAGAAAATACATAAAAAGAAATTTGCATCATACATCTCAAATTACCAAAATTTTAAAAAATAACTAAATTATAAATAAATTATGACTTTATTATTATTATTAATCGTGAAAATATTTAATATCTCAGTTAAATAGATATACATTTAAAAAAACATGTAACACCATTCTTAACTATAGAGGCTTAAATCCATTTTATCATAGAGATTCATGTAATAGGCTTTGCTATAATACCAAAAAATAAAACTTATTCCATACTCAAATTATTTTATATAGATTTTATTTTTATCTATTTTTATAATATTTTTTAATTATAATATTTTTTAATTATAATACTTTTATAATTCCTTTTGTAGCGAACTCAATTTCTAGGAACAAGATGAATCTAGATAGCGATCGAAGTTTGGGGATAAGCATTGATCAGTCTCTTCGATATTGGAAGGTTGACGAGTTTATAAGTACCTCGTCTACCATTGGAAAGAGATTGGATGATAACCCAAAAATAGGGTTTGGCGTCTTTTTATTCAACTTTTTATGTGAGTGCATGAATTTGTGTACGTATTAAAGGCTTTTGGAAGGGGAATTTGTGTACGTATTAAAGAATTTTGGAAGCAAGGTAAAATTGATTGAGGGTTTTTAATTATGTCATTATTAGAGTTTAGACAATTATATATTCATTTTAGAAAATATATTCGTTTTAGAGAATTATCGTGTGCTTCATTAGACCTTTACAATGTAAATGATTACAGTAGACTTACGCATGACCAGTAACATAGGCCAACAAAACAGAATTGAGGCAGCACCAGTAACATACAATTTGCTTAATTAATATAATTTAAGTTTGGCTGCATGCATTAAATGATTGAAAATGTTCGAATGGTATTTAATATTAGATAATGACAAACAGGTCAAGTGTGGTATGAAATAAAAAGCGATGTAAGTGGATCTTTCATTAAAAGATTTCTTTTTAATTTTTAATTTATTATATTATCAATTATAGCTTTCCGTATTATAAAATATTCGGGAAAAAATGTTTATATTTAAAAATATTTAATTCTTATTGCAAAAAAAATAAATTTATCTTAATTACGTTTGGTTTTAATCATAATCATTATATAATATTTTTCAATAATATATGTTTTACATATTATATTATTGTTTTTTTTTTACCGCTATGATTTTTTTATTTATATACTTTACTTAATTTTAATTAATTTTATTTTGTTATTTTATAATTTTAATATAATTTCTTTTTATTTGCATTTTACTTTATTTGAATTTTTGTTGTGAAGACATTGTAATGTTATATTATTTAAATTTTTTGGCAAAGTGAAATTAGATATTTTTTTTTGCTGAGCAAAGGCTAAACTAATTATATTAAAAGTACAAAAAAGTATTTACAAGAGGTATGAACTTCTGAGAGCGCATGGTCAGCTCTCTGTCAAAAAATTTTCTTGTCAATCTGGATCCTCTGCTTGTGCGAGCCAAAGGTTACAAAACCTTCAACCGAAGGAGAATTAACTCGTACAGAGTTCATTATATAAACTAGGCAAAGAGAAGAGACAGGTAAACAGTACCCATTGCTGCAACATAGACTGCTACAAAAAACAGGGGTGCCATGCATTACTGCATCCATTTCTGGTCGCCTCCCCATGAAACAGAACCAAAAAGAAAATGCCGTGAATCTGGAACCATTGACTTACCCCTGATGCATCCTTCTCACTTGTTTTTCTTTTGCTTCTCCTCCACTTCTCGTTCCTGTGCACGTGTCTTTCTGTCTTCTGTTGCTCGAACCGGGTCCCTCTCCCAAGTCACCTCCATCCCCACTGGAATATCTTCCAGCCGATCAATACCAGGGGGCAATTTGAGATATAGAGTGTAATCAAAGGAGTCCTCTGGTTCTTCCTCCTTGTCTTTGCTCTGAGGGGACGCAGGCTTGCTGCTCTGAGTCTCCATAAGAGCGTCCGTTGGATTTCCAGCCACCTCCATGGGCTCTTTGCCTTTAAGGCTTCCAATTTCCTTAAGAGCTTCCGCCTGCTCTGCTGAAAAACCTTGGGTACTTTCATCATCTGCCCTGCTTTGGAAATCTGGGTTGTAAGAGCTGTCAAGATCATCTGAGGTGGGAGGTGCCTGTTCCGCTGAGTCATCCTGCCAGTCATCTTCCTCCTCATTCTCCTCAGAGAAAATAACTGTGATCATTGCTTTGACCACGGGCTTGTTCCTCCTGCGATGATAATGGAGGGTCGCCGTCTGAACAGAATTGCTAATGTCAGAACCCGAGTAGTCCGACTCAGAGGAGGGAGGCTCAGCTACAGTCAGGGGAGAGAGGCGCATCAGGCTTGCACGGCCCCTTCCTCTAGTGCCGGCTTGCTGACCATAATTACGCCCCCTGCGTGGCCCAGGATGACCAGTTCTTGGCGCCATGATGAGTCTCGGATACCCAACCGCTTTCTGAGAGCGAGGCTGAGTATCCCTGAGCCGCCTTCTGCCAGCAAGAGTGTCTTCGCAGAGATTGCCCGGGCTGCAAAGCAACCTAATGTCCAGCGTCGAGTTCGCCAGAGAATACAGGGGACGCAGCACATGAATTACATAGTGGAGATAATCGAGGTTAGGCTTGCTTCCCGCAGAGCCTTCCTCCTTCACTCCGACATCAACAGTGAGCCTAAACAGACCAGAGCCAAGCTTAAAACCAGAAGAAAGGAATGAAGGCACCATTCTAGAATATTTGCGAGCGATTTTTCAGGAGTTCAACTGCATTGAAGGCGATTTAAGGCGATTTAACACAATTGGGATAGAGGCCAGCCCGCAGCACATGGCATCCACCTGTCTGGAGCATGGCCTCACATACACGGTGCGTGGAGAACGCATGAGCATTAATAACATGCATCAACACCCGCATCCGGGTAAAGTGAAATTAGATATTAAAAAAAATAATAATTAAAAATTAGGTTTACAAGTTGTAAGATTTGATCCCTTTAAATGTTTAATAGATTTAGAGTTAGGATGGATCTAAACTAGTTTATTTTTATTTACATTTTATTTAT
>APFE030697693.1:1599-13921 GCA_000404065.3 Pinus taeda
CTCTAAATGCATGAGAAGGGTTTAAATACTGCTAACTAATTAACTTGATTACATAAATTTGGGATCCGGTTTTCAAATCACCGTCCCTTTGATAAAGAAAATTATTTCTAAAATTAAATCTAACTTTGAACTATTTCTGTATATGCTCCTTAGTGCTGTGAGTGTGCAGCATTCGTCTGAGAAGAGTCGGTTGGTTGCCTTTCCCTTTGTGCGTGTTATAAAAATAGAAGTAACAAGGGTTGGCACCACTTTTTTGATAAACTATCAGATATTTTAGAGAATCTCCCACTGACTGAATGTATACTTGGTAATAACTCGAATTTTTCTCAAACTGGATCTGCTTTTGCTATATTGGTTTTCTGTCTTCGTGAATGACTTGATGAATCAGAAGACTTTACTTTTCGAGCAATTCTCTGGATTGGAAACTGCCTTTGTTATTCATTCCGGGCTTTTCTGTCGTGTAAGCTTCAGGTATCTTTGTAGTCATGCTGATTTTGTGCGCCTTTGATTCTGAGCTTCAAATGGCCTATCGGTCATTAGCATCCACTAAGTGATACTCTGGAATCTGTAGTCCTATCGTATGTGGTTCCTTCTTCTGAAGAAGTCTCTTCTGTGGCCTCTGAGCATCGATGCTTTCCTCTTTTCCTTAGATGTTTCCTGCAAAAGAAAAATTACTCCATTTTATCTCCTGTTTTATAGTTTGCGTAAAGGAAAAGAGTAAATGAAAAATAAAGTTTGATATGAAAGCTTCAGATCTTGCGTGTGTATAATCATGACATTCAAAGTAAACTGACTCTTCGAAAAACGAAAAGTAGCCATTCGTACGATCATTAATTTCTTTTTATAGGTGCACGCCTAATTTTGATTAAAGGACAACTTTCCTTGAATGTTGTGCTGAGAAAGATTTCGTGTTCGTCGCAGATCGCAGATTTGTATTATAGCATTGTGGTATCGTAATATCTGATCATCACAGATCGCAGATTGTGGATCAGAGATCACAAATCGCAAATCGCACATCGCAGATGTTAGTCATTGCGTCTTACTCTATGCGGCTGCTGCGATATGCGACATCGCACATCAGCCGTCATGGATTTCTTAAGCCTCTCTTATTAAGAGCGCTTATGGTAAATGCGATGCAATGAGTTTAGCATCGCTTCTTCATGGTTTGATACGCTTATAAAAAGAAGTGTTTCCTTTGTTTTGCTGCGATAAGATTCTAAGGAAAAACAAAATTATTCAAGGGGAATTTGATGAATTTTTTACTAAGGGTCCCCCATTTTCTCGGTGTTGTTGCTAATACCAAACAAAAGAGGGGGGGTTGTTGGCGACCACAACAGGAGGACAGAGGATATGAGGTACTGTTCAGGGGAGGACAGGTGTTGAAGTATCCGAGGGGCACTCCAGCTGATTCAGCTAGAGTGATAGGTGTACACCATGCAAAAGTGTACAAGTTTGCATTCCAATCCCTTTTGGCATTGAGCAGTAGTACCGACAGCAGAGCTAGCAGTTCTGAGCTGTGTGAGATTTGACACCGCAAGATGGGGCATATGTATCATGGAGCCTTGAGGACCTTGCGGGAGATCACTACAGGTGTGCCAGATTTCAATATTGATCACTTTGATACTTGCAGAGGATATGCGATGGGCAAGTTTTCCAAATCCCCTTTTCCCAGCAGTGACAACAAAGCGACTGGGATACTTGATTTGATTCATTTTAATGTGAGCGGTCGGATGTCTCATGTTTCCTTGAGTGGATATGAGTTCTATGTTTATTCATTGATGATCACTCCAAGAGGACCTGGATTTATTTCTTGAAGACTAAGAGTGAGGTATTCAAACAGTTTCAGGAGTTTAGAGCTCTTGTGGAGACACAGACAGGTCGGAAGATCAAGTCCCTGAGGTCAGACAATGGGGGAGAGTACACCCTTGGAGAGTTTGTTGACTATTGTGCGGAGACAGACATTAGGAGAGAGTTTACTGTTCCTTAGAACTCCCAGCAGAAGGGGGTTGCAGAGAGGAAGAACAGATCCATCGTAGGGGCTTCCAAAGCCATGTTACATGATCAAGGGTTGCCATTGTTCTTATGGGCAGAGGCTTGCAACACAGTTGTTTATTTGCAGAACAAGAGTCCGCATCGTGCCTTGGGAACATGACTTTGGAGGAGGCTTTTTCTGGGAAGAAGCCTGATATCGATCATCTTCGTATCTTTGGGTGCATTACATACTCCTACATACCCAAGGAGAAGAGGACCAAACTAGAGCCCACCGCAAAGAAGGGTATCTTTGTGGGCTATAGTGAGACCTCAAAGGCCTTTCCAATTTACATTCATGCACAGAGGAAAGTTGTTGTCAGGTGGGATGTGAAGTTCGAGGAGGACAGAGCCTTTAGGAGGTCATGGGAGTTAGAGTATCTGGATCAGCCATACCCTCAACAACAATTGAGTTAGTCGCAGGGATCCAGTGGGCCGGGATTAGGAGGATCCGTAGGTACATCTATGACGATGTGAGGTCCGTCAGTGAGTAGTGGCTCGCCGAGCTAGAGGGGTGGTGCTCCGGGCAGCATGTAGAGCAGTTCACTAGGGATTCCATTGATGGACAGTTCACATGGTATTTCAGCTTCTAAAAGTTCAGGTGTAGGTAGGAGGACAACAAACAGGCAGTCAGGAGTTCAGGCTACTGATAGTGATGAGGAGGAGGAGTTTCATTCTCCCATGGGAGAAGCATGCTCAGGGAAAAGGAAGCCCAAGTGGATTCAGGACACTTTGAGAGATGCCATATCTGTTTCTGAGCCTAAGAGGCCGGTCAGAGAGAGTAGACCACTAGAAAGGTTTTGTAGCTATATGGAAATAGCTACCAGCATCCTTGACTCTGAGCCTTCTAGCTATGAGGAGGCAACTAGCCAGCAGGTCTGGAGAGAGGCCATGCAGGAGGAGTATTCTTCTATCATGAAGAATGATGTTTGGGAGGTGGTGCCGAGGCCTGAGGGCAAATCCGCGGTTACTTCCAGATGGCTTTACAAGGTAAAGCATGCTGCAGATGGCAGCATTGAGAAATTCAAAGCAAGGTTTGTGGCTAGAGGGTTATCCCAGGTAGAGGGAGTTGATTATGAGGAGACCTTCACTCCCGTGGCTCAATATACTTCGATCCACTCCATTATATCGATAGCAGCAGAGATGGGTTGGAAGATCCACCAGATGGGTGTGAAGACTGCATTTCTCAATGGCTTCATATAGGAGGAGGTGTACATTGAGCAGCCATAGGGCTTTGAGGTGCATGGGAAGGAGTCCCATGTGTGCAGACTAAAGAATGCCCTTTATGGCCTGAAGCAAGCTCCCAGAGCTTGGTACTCCAAGATAGATACATACATGTAGGGGATGGGTTTCACAGAGAGTGAGGTAGATCCGAACCTTTACTATATTTTGATAAGTGATGAGCCTCTCATTCTGGTGCTGTATGTGGATGACTTGATCATTACAAGTGCAGAGAGACTCATAGAGCACTGCAAGAGAGATCTTGCAGCGGAGTTTGAGATGAAGGACATCGTTTGATGCATTACTTTTTGGGTTTGGAGGTGTGGAAGGAGGAGAAGCATTTCTTCCTAGGGTAGGGGAAGTATATTGTGGACATCCTTGGCAGATTCCACATGGAGGATTGTAAACCCATGTCGACACCAATGATCACCAACTGGAAGAAGCTTCATGCTTCAGATTCCGAGTTGGTGGATCCTACATTGTACAGGCATCTGATTGGTTCCTTGATGTATTTGGTCAACACTAGACCAGATATTTGTTTTGCAGTCAACACGATGAGTCAGTTTATGTGTGAGCCTAGAAAGGTTCACTGGGTGGCTGCAAAACACATTTTGCGATACTTGCAGGGGACAGTGGATTATGGTCTGGACTACAAGCAGGGAGATGGAGTGAGATTGGAAAGTTATATTGGTTCTGATTGGGCATGTTGTGCTTCTGAGGGTGATGTTTTGGGTTGGGTTCAACAGTAGTGTCATGGTTCAACCGGAAGCAGCGGTTAGTAGCACTAAGTTCAGCAGAAGCAGAGTATATGGCATCCAGTCTAGCTAGTTGTGAGGCCATCTGGCTTCGCAAGATGTTGTTTGTCTTATTTGGTCAGCCGTTGAAACCTTCAGTGATTTACTGTGATAATCAGAGTTGCATTAAACTCACGGAGAATCCAGTATTTCATGACAGGCCAAAGCATATCGGGATCAAATATCACTTCATCAAAGACTGTTCAGAAGGGAGTTGTGAAGCTTGAGTATATTTCCATTGATGAGCAGGTTGCATATATTCTTACCAAAGCCTTACCACGGGGCAAGCATGTTTACTTCAGAGACAAGATGGGTGTGGTGAGAAACACTTTCTTCGGTAAGAGGGAGTGTTGAAATTTGGTACCGGAGGACAGGTGGTTCCCTTAGGCTTTGATCTTTGGCCTAGGGAAAAGTGTCCAAAAGAATTTAATTTTTCTCCTAAAGTGACTTTATAATTTTTATAAAGTTAAATCTAATTTAAAAGTGACTTTAAGTAATAAAGTTACTAAAGTCTAATTTTAAAGTGACTTTAATAAAGTCAATGTAAAATTTGAAAGAAAAAATGACTTTGAAATAAATGACTAAGTGGGTCTTTATTAAAGTGGGGTGAATTAAAAAATAAAATGTGAGATTTAAATGAGCATTTAATCTCAGCGCTAGATCTCAATATATTTCAACCATTGGATTTAGAGGTTGCCCAAAAGTCATTTATGATTAGATTAAAGGAGGAAAAGGAGGCAAAAGGTCATCAATTCTTTCATGAGCAAATTGAGAGAATGAGAGCAAGAGAGCAAGGGAGATTTCTAGACAGTGAGGAGAAGAAGGCTGCAAATCCGTACAACAGAGTTTCAGCAAGTCCGTACAACTGAGTTTCAGCAAGTCCGTACAATGGAGTTTCAGCAAGGCTGAGTTTTAGCAAGTCTGTACAACAGAGTTTCAGTAGGGCGGAGTTTTAGCAAGGTTGAGTTTCAGCAAGTCTGTACAACAGAGTTTCAGCAAGGCGGAGTTTCAGCAAGGCTGAGATAAGTTGTAAAAGTTTGCTTGCTGATTTTTGCTGAATATTTCTCTTACTGTAAAAAGCATTTTCTAGAAATAAAATAAGCTTTCGAACTGGTTTCCCCAAGAGTTGTAGAGGGTTTTTCTAGGGTCACCTTGACCAAAAATCACTGTGTTTAAATGTGTTGAATGGTTGTTTATATGTGCTGATTTTTATATTTTTGCATTTTCCAGCGTTCTGTAAAATTTCCAGAATTTGTGTTTTCAGCAAAATTTATTTTTCAGTTGTTGAATGTATGGATATGGGAAATGACATTTAACTATTTTGGAGGAATAAGGTGAAACTGAAAACCGGGGTGGGAAATGAATTTTTACATATTTTGTCACATAACAGTCCATAATTAACTCCCTAGTTGATTATTAACGATCATGACTACGACATGACATACTTGTTTATGTTTCTCTAGAATCCCTACCGTCTATTTATTTCATACAAACCCGCAGTTTCTTTCACCATATTCGTAGCCAATTCATTTCATAAAATTGGGAAGGTGTTGTGGTAAAAACACAAACTCCCCCGATTATTGATGTGTTCACTTCAAATAATGGGGATCTTTTCCATAAAAAATTTGGCTAAACACCTTTTAGGATTTTTATTTAATTGATTATCCTACGCGTTTGTTAATTTTTCATTTTCTTTCGATTCTTATTTTGATTGCTTTGTTAAAATCGATTTTTTATAAGCTTCCCATTGACGCTTGTTTTGCCTCATTTGGTCAATTGGTTCGTAAATGGCACTCCTTTGAAGTCTCATCATTTATCTAGCCTGGGTTAAAAATGCATAAAATGTACAATATTACATTTTGTAAATAAATTAGTTCAATATTGCATTTATTTTAAATATTAACACCTAGTGAGTTTTTACTAACATTTTTCCATTTTTACTTATGCAGCTAAATCATTAAACACCGAGATTTTAGAAATTTACTCCACTTTCCAAATTTATTACAAATCTCGAAAACCCATAATTTCGAAGTGGTTTGTTAGTTTAGATAATTTCATAAACTTAATTTAAAATTTTGTCAATAAAATGAAACCGAAATAAAAATTGATATTAAACTTAATTTAAATTAAATTAATATATAAAATAAATTTATTTAATTAAATAAAAATTTAATAGATAAAAACCATATATAAAATAAAACTTAATTGCATCGGGATTTTTGATCAAATCAGAGATTTCAATCGCATTATTCATGAAAAACCTTCACACCTCCATCCTCCCGATTGCCGATTGCGAAAAGGCATGTCACATTTACCAACTCTTGTTATAAACTTTAATTACATTATCGGGTGATCGGATTGGGCTCTCAAATGTGAACAAGTTTTATAAACTTTCATTCCTCGACGTGCTGATGCAAAGGGGCATAAAACATTAACCCAAGTCACGTCATAAGTTTTATATTTGTTTGAGTTTTCAAATCACTCATACATGAGTGAAATGAATAAATATGAGAATAGTGTATGTAATATTAAAATAGAAAGTTATATTTAATATTAAATTTTGATTAATTAAATTAATTATATATAGATTATAATTAATTTAATTTAATTAAAATTTAATTATTAATTAGATCAATATTAATTGTTTTATAAATAATTAATATTTAGTTTAGTTAAATATTAGTTAATAAAAAGTTTATCAAATAATTAGTTTAGTTTATAATTAACAATTAAATTAGAATTAGTTATTAGATAATTAGAATTCTAATTTAGGATTTAATTTTTGATTAAAATTCTGATTTTTAGTCTAGCAACAGAATTTTCACATTTATGCTAGATTTGATCCATCAACTTTGGAGGCTCACAGATTGAGTTATACTTGGCCAAATGAGGCCTAGGACAGTTCATTGGAAAGATAAAATCAAGGAGAACATTTCTGAGGAGGCTTCACTAACAGATTTAGTCATTTATTAAGTCAAAAATCAGGCAAAAGATCAAGCTCCGAATTTTGAAAACAAAATCAATTTTCTGTGTTTTATTTTCTGCATTTTCATTTGTCCAAGCCTCTTCTAAATGCAGAATCTATTCGTTAATAATATCCTTGGCCAATCAAACCATCCCAGGCATCAATAGAAAGCTTACATTTTATTTTCAGTTATTTATTTAATTGTATTTGATTGGATTTGTTTTAAATGCCAGCGATAACATTTTGATTTTATTGTTGCATTTTAATTTATTTTGATTTCTTCTTGCAGAAAAACAATAGAAGAGATATGGAGAAAATAATCTCAATCAATGAATATGCTCCAGCAATTGAAGATTGAAATTTTGAGCAAATAAAACTGGATTGGATAGATTTCTTTTCAACAAACTTTCCTCTCAAGAATTCCTTCGCAAATATTATAAATAACAGATTGCAGAATGTAATATGGGGTTGCTCTCCTCTGCAATTTTGGACTTCTAAAAGCACTTTTGTAATAAGAATTTAGAGTTGTAGGAGAGAGGAGAGAAAATCTCAGATCTAGAAGCTATTGAGGATTTTTCTTTTATATCTTGAATTATGCATAATGGACAGAGTTTGCACTATTGTAACTCTGATTTTGAAAGCAGAAGTTCAAACATTGTAAAAGACTATTAAAGACTGGAGCTGGAGAAATGGATTCAATAAATTGGTATTTCGAATACTATTATTTTAAATACTGATTTCATTTTTGATGATAAGAATGTTTCAATTTACTTTCATAATTGTGCACTTTTGTCAGTATGGGTAATTTGTCTCTATTTCATGTTATTATTATCTTTGCTCTTATGAGTTGAATTTTGATTTCTGAGTAACTACTTATTCAAAAATTTGTCTTATAAAACTGATTTATTCAATAGTAATATGTTGTGAACTATTTCTGCATATTATTGTTTAATTATTGAATTTACTGATTTAATAATCAATATCATTTTTGTGAACTACTTTCTGAGTATTGTTGGTTTATTATTTAAGTTAAAAAGTCTCAATATGATGTGTTTGGTTATCCATAATATCAGTTAATTGAACTACTTCATTAACTTGATATTCATTATAAACAAGACATGTTTAAATCCCAATACTTTAAATATCTTGCTCTTGGTTGGATTAGATCTATATCTGCCTAATTAAGATAGGATTAAGATTAGTTTCTTTTGCTTGCATTATAGAATAAGTTTGCATTTCGAGTAATTTCTACATTCTTTTAAGTCCTTTTCTCAAAGAGGCAAAATTTTAGTTGTGACTTGGTTGAACCCAAATCATCTTAACGATCATTCTCTTACCTGATCAACAAGAAGAAGTGATCTGATACCCCTGTCTATTGGTAGTTAAAAACACCATCATAAACCAATAGTGATAGAGAGAAGGTAACTGGACCTAGTTAAACCAGTCAGAACTACCACACTAAACAGA
The DNA here is from genome assembly GCA_000404065.3 of Pinus taeda. Classification (NCBI taxonomy): domain Eukaryota; kingdom Viridiplantae; phylum Streptophyta; class Pinopsida; order Pinales; family Pinaceae; genus Pinus; species Pinus taeda. The sequence continues at coordinate 10,075 of APFE030697693.1, forward strand.
AAATGAGCTGTTTTAAGGTCCGGATCGGGTGGTTATCTGTTATAGACATATTTGGGCACTACAACCCCAATCATATATGTCCATAAACCAAGGGCTTCTAAGTCCCTAAAAGTGTTGTTTTATACCCTAAAGGGACAAGGTCAGCTGATTACATCATCTCCCAAGAGTTCTCCATGGAAAACTGCTCATAACTGGTTAATACTAGATCACCTCACTTGCTCCATGGTCAGGGTGCGATGCATCTCACCTACTACACATGGGAGGTGCGATGCATACTGAAAAGTCCTTATATAGGATGCAATGAGCGAGAATAGACAAATGGCAGAGACTGTTTTCTAAGTGGATGATTAAGGAATCTTCTAGAAACTTCTCATATGGCACTTGCGTCTTAGAATTTGCCCAGGGATGAGTAAGAGATCAATGAAATATCCAAGTGGAACCAAGAACTATCAGTGGAATGACACTAATAAAAAACCCAGAGCTCACTCACACCTCTGCAAATATCTATATATGGATCCCTCATCTCATAGATCTGGAGGTTGGAGGCTGGAATCTTGTATTTTGTAAGGAGCGTTGTTGGTTTCATGGTGGAATATCATAGTGTTGGGTGATCTAAGCTTTTCATGAGGTGAAGAAGGGATTTCATGCTGGGAGGATGACGCTGGGTCAGATCAATGAGTTGGAATCCTCTCTTCTACTATTTCTATCAATAAAGCTATTAAGTTTTCCTCCACATTCTTATATGTTTGATGATATATGCATTTGTGTGGTCAATATATATCTGGTCCTATATTGTTTATGATTGTAAATCTCTGTACTTTGAAGGTATTATGTTGCTTTGACTTTACAGGCGCTCTTTGAAACGGGGTAAGTAAGGAAGGAACGGCAAAGATTTGTCAAAGGGGAGAAGAAACAAACTAGGAGCCAAGTGAAGACTGAGGTTGGTACTCTCTGCTTCTCTCCCATCTATTTCTCATAAAGGAAAATGAAAGTACCTTTAGTTTGTTTGTTTCTAAGATAGCTACCTATCTTAGTGGGACTAGCAGCTCTGAATGGACACTAGATTTCCTGATAACATTATCCCCTATTGTTGTTGCAGCGATTTTTGAGGCATCGACATTTTTGGCACTAAGAAGGCCTAAGATTTTTGTCTATTGGAGTCTTTTTAATTTTAACACTTTATTTAATTATGATGGCTCCTCTTAAACTTCCAATTTGGAGTTGTATCCATGGACGTGCATCTTCCAATACTCCACCAGAAGTGGTAAGAATCTTGTCTCAGGCAAAGTTTAATGGTAAGAGAAATTCTTCTGGTTTTAATCATGTCTTTCAATTTATTCAAAATGTTTCAAATTATGATTTTCAAGGAATTGATGAAGGCATTTTGCGCAGAATTTTTACTCTCACATTTGTGACAAAAGCTAGAAACTGGTGTAAAACTCTTTCAGTTGCCTCAATCCACACTTGGGATCAATTTATTACAATTTTCATTTGTCAATTTGACGGCTATGATTATGAACAGGTATGTGATGAAATTAAATATCTACGAAAGTTTGAAAATGAGTCTGTTAATGATTTTAATATTCGATTTCATTTGAATTGTTTAAGATTCAAAGTCGAAGATAAACCTACGGAAGAAGAATCATTAGATTGGTTTGAATATATTTGGTCTCTTTCTCCCATTCCCATCCATACGAAATTAGTTCAAGCTTTGCTCCATCCCCTTCTAACATAAATGAGAATTCCAATTTGGATGTGCAAATAAATTGTGATGAAGTGGTTTCACAAAGCTCAGAAAATATTTCTAATCAAATCCAAGATGAAAACAACAACAATTTTGGAGAAAACACTGCCTTGAAATCTGAAATCTACTCTACATTAAATTCAAAAAATCAGATCACAAATCAGCAAATATAAACAGCAAAGTAAATAATAACATGGAAACTGCTGTACAAATTTCTGAATTTTTCCATAATGAGCAAATGCCTAAATCAGAGCAGCAAAGCAATCTTCTTCAAAAAAGCATGTTTATACAAAGGAATGATCTGCAATCTAAAATTTACAATGAACATAATGCACAAGAGTTCTCAAATCGAGACATTTTTAATTGCATTATTTCAGATTCACATTTTTCCTTTATCCTGATATTTTTAATGATGGTAATTTTTCCCCTCCTGGTATTTAATGATGTTTCAGAAGATAAATAAGATGATCTAAATGAATTACGAATAAGTTTTTATCAAAATAGAGAAACGATTATTGATCATTCTTTTGTCATAACTGAACATGAAATTTTTATTCCTTCTTGTTTTGATATATTGGATGAGATCGAAAGTAATTCTAGAGAAACTTGTGAAGTTGTTTATGATAATTACTCTGATATTGAGGATATTGATTTCTATTCTTTTCAAGAGAATCCTCATGATAAAATTCAAATAACATTTGAGAATGAGGAACATTTCAATTTAGAAAATATCCCAACCAATCATCATTTTAGAGTAGAAAATTATCTTTATAATCTCACTATTCAAGAAAACATTCCAATTTATGATTCATATCATGATCAAACTCCCATTCCTACTCATAATCATAATTCATTTTCTAATTCATAAGTTGGAATTGAAAATTACTCAAATTCTGTAATTCTGGTCAATTTTTGTGAAAAAAGAAATTATTTCAAAACGATCTCAATTGTGTTGTAACATTAGTTGTAACAATAATGATTTCAATTGATTGTTGTTTCTTCACTTCTTTTCTTTAAATTTAAATTTATTTTCTGATTTTATTTTTCAATTTTTTCAGACATTTCGCTGGCATATTAAGCACTTTATTATCAAACACTCAATTGATGCATTGTCAGATTGAGAAATTGAAGTTTCATATTATAATCATGAGCATCAAAAGCTATTTCAGTTTCAATTTCAATCAATGCTAATGTTTTATCCAAAGCTTCCATCTTCTCAAAGACAATATCAACAAGAGAATGTATTTTTAGAAATCTGCCAGCAATCCAATTTAATTAGTAATTTTCCATTTCATTTGAAAGATTTCCATCCATTTTTCATTAATTTATTTGAAAACTGTTTGGAAATTTTTCCTTCAAAGGAGATTGTTAATAATTTAATAATTGTACATAACATTAATAATTTTTTCCAGGTGTTTGAATTTAAAAGCTCATATCCATAATCTGGCTTGTTATCTCTTCCTTTGAACATTTCTCAATCCTCAATAGAAATCCATTTAGATGTATATGATTCAATTAGTATTCAATTGGAAAGAAAATTTCAAGAGAATGGGATTTTAATTAAGTTACTAACAATAATTGTGAATTCTATTTACAGATTTATCTTCCTCAATTTAGTTAGATTTGTATTTTTATTACTAACATTTGAATTGTACATACATGCAGGAATTAAAATCAAAAAATGGTTACATTGGAAATATGACTATACTTAGTCATTTTCATGTATATGGTTAGAATAGGAGTAGAATTAATTTAGTTACTTAGTTTTATGTAGTTACTTCGTTTTTAACAATTGTACAGATTAAAAAATAAAACAAAGCAATCAACCCTTCTCATACATGTTCAGTGAAAACATTTTCTTCCTATCAGAAAATTTTAATTCTTGCTTTCCTTTTTTAAATTTCTTACAGCAATACCTCTACGCTGCCTATTTTGAATAATGTTTTGATTAAATTCAATTAAGGTTGCACTTGGCATCGATCGCTTCAAAACCACTTTTTTTCATTTCGAGATTTCCTTTTAAGATTTTCTTTTGAAATTTATATGATAAAGGTTTTGAAGATATAAAAGCTTCATGATCTCATTATCCCATGAAATGTATCA